>VZTR01000968.1:92549-130463 GCA_013400775.1 Chaetops frenatus | reverse complement strand
ATCCTTTTTTTTTTTTTTTTTTTTTTAAATTGTAGAAAGTGTGATTATTTGTCAAAAAAACCCCAACCCTGTAAATTACAATAAGACAACCATGTAAAATTGATATTTTCAGTTTTCTACTGCCCTGGGCAACCTATTATCTTTTCCTTTCACTCACAAACTTAAAACCTGAAGGTTTTTTTTGTTAAGTCTTTTTCTACTGTTTGATACTGTTTGTTTAGAAGGGAACTTATTACTATGCAGCATATGAATATAAAAACCAAAGCATTGCCAAATTAATAAAGGCAGCAGAAAGAATAATCATCTTTTTTTTTCATTGTTAAGGAAATGAAATAATTTTCTCCTCAGGGTTGTGACCTCAGTAAAACATCACTTAGCTATTTTCTCTTTTTTGGCTTTAAAAAAAACCCCAAACCAAACAAATCTTTTCCAAGACACTCAAATATCCTTGTCCCAAAACCATAGAAATTGCTAACCACAAATGTTGCATATCACTACAGTGTCACCCACAGGGTTTTTTGCTGCTTGTGAGTGAAGTTGCTTGTGGGGATACACAGATCAGTTTTAGGGTGGAAGCAGATTACACATTGCTGTCATTATCTATTACTTGTGAAGTTTCATTTTTTTCTGAAGCCAAAAGTAGTATACATTTTATAAGCAAGTGAGATGACACATAAAATCAACATATCATGGGATGTTTTTTAGTGTTTTGTTCAACTCAGTTCTTGAATATTTGCACAAGAACAGTTAGAAATACAATTACACCAGTAGTGGTTTGCCATTTAACTCTTGCTCTGATACAAAGTCTTCTGCACTCTGTAAAATGTCCTCTGCTGGCATGCATGAATATAACTCATTTGCCTTTAATTGAGGATCTGGCCCAGGCTTTGATCTCTATTTAGAACTTGTCTAACTTTTCCCTTTATGGCCAACAATGTAGTACCAGATTTCTGCTAGCTGAATACATGCACTATATATATATATAAAGTAAGTAATGACCTTTAAATAGCTACCAGTGGACAATTTTTAACTTGTTATAATAGTTTGAAGCTATTTGGATGCCCTGCCCTCACTGTAGTATGCAGCACAGAGCCCACAAGGACATTTACTATGAATTGTGCCAGTGTTTTCCTCTGTGGCAGCTTTCAGGCCTTTCACACAGTAGCTGAGTCCAGGTCTGAGGAGCTCCACAGCACAGTTACGCTATAGGAGCACTGGCAACGTATTTTTGTGGTCAGTATACCACCAGAAATCATATTTCAAGCCCCTCCACAGAAAAAAACCGACAAAGCACCTTGGCATCTATGGAATTCCCACTGTCAGCTGGTGAAATTCACTGTAAATGGCAACAGCTGCCTTAAATTTCACCACTTCTACAGTCTACGCATAAATACGAAATAAAGGTTAGAGACTAACATTTGAAAGAATGGGAGGGGGAAGCCTATTTCCTGGCATCACAGTGTTGAAAACAGCATCATACAGAATGGAAATTCTGTTCTACAAATACAAAGTTGTTAAACCATTATGAAGAATGACAGGCTTGTTAAGTGGGAGTCTAAAAAACCGCAGTGTAGAAATTGAGTATGGTGATGTATAGGTTTTGTATGTACACATTGTGCTGAGCCTGTGGAATGGCAGAGCAGTGAATATGTCGCCTCTTTTCTGTTTTAATTATGTCTCTATTTTCTGCATACATTAGAGCATAAATGGAGCCATGGTATAAAATACAGCATAAATGGAGGTATCTTGAATAAGGAATAAAGGAAGAAATAGCTACTCCCCTCAAAATGTCTAATATCTAACCTAAACTTTCCAAAGAGATAAAGATGTTCTAAAAATTGTTTGAATTTATTGAGGGAAAATATTAAGAGGAGGCCATAATTCTGGAGCTTGATATTATTTTAAAAACCAACAAAAACAAACAAACAAATCCCCAAAATCTAAACTCCCCCCACCCCCTCCAAATCAACAATTAACTGCTAGTTAATTATTTTGTTAGTCTTTTAAGAAGATTTACCAAGGAACAGAAGAGTTTATTTTGTGAAAGGGATTAATTTTGTTTCACTTGTTGAATTGTACCTTTTAGGTTTAGATTTCAAATACTCCTCAGCTCTGAAAAGCAGAGTTGGCTTTTACCAGCCAAGTGACAGCGTGTTTGGGGACAATAGAAAAATTTTACTTGAAGTGATGGTGTAAGAATAGCATTTGAACTTGAAATGGAAATAAATAGTGCATATATCAGCTTCTCTAGTAGGATTAAGTGTTAAGTTTTCAGGATTGTTATTCCTGGTTGAACAAAAGCTGTGGATACTTATGAGCTTGTATGACATGGCCTGGATTGATCAGGGGGATGACCTTTCCCGTGTCAGCTTTTGCAGGTATCAGGGCTAAATTACTCCTGATTCCTACTGTCTAATATTTCTTCCTGTCTGGTTCTTGTACCTCAGAGATGCTTTTGACAGGCACTGTGATGCTCAGTAAATGTGACAGAATTGAGAAGATTTCAATATGTCCCTTTAGACTCGAAGCCAGACACTTGGTGATGACTGAAGACCACGAAATCCCCTTTCCCTTGTCAGGGGCACTCATTGCCTGGGAGAGGGTGCTGGCTCTGTGACAAAGTGCCATCATGTACCATCTCTTCCTGTGATGTGCAGTGCTGCAGCTGCTGTATTTTTTTGTTGATACTTGTGATTGTTTACAGAAAATGTGAACTAGCTGTAAACTATAGCAGGGCTTTTAAAAAATAATCAGTAAATCAGGAAGTGGCTTATTGTATTTTCTGCTGTATGCTGACTGTGCAGTGTGCAGGTGAAGCTGCTCTGAGTATTGCTTAGGGCATGTGCCAGGCTCTTGTTCACAAGGAAAGTGAAACTTGTGTGAGCTTCTCTGACAGGGATGGTTCATGTCACTCTTCTGACCCTGGGAGACAGATCAGCAGTAGCCTGGTAGCTGAAACTGCAGCAGAGAAACCTGCTCACAGACATTATCTGAACAAATGAATGACTATTTGAGGGTTAGTTTGAGCTTTAACAATGTGCTTAAACCAGTGCTTCTCTGGAGAGTCCAAGCCAAAATTGAAGCTGATGCCCAAGTCTGGTGAATTGTATCGAAGTGTTATTGCTGTTTTGCAATGTGTAAAAATAGACACAAGGATCAGAGAGTCTGGTTCCCTGTAGATGAAATATCAGCCCACTAACAGAGTAATTTAGTACATAGAATCACAATATTCCATGTGGCCCCTTTGTGTTGCTTTCATATTAGAGTCACTTCTTCCTTAAAAGCTTTCTGTGCAACACTGAAAGAGAACAAAGTTTAGTAATTTTTTTGTATCCCTTTCTTGTCAAAAAGGGTGACTGCAGAAGTGACCTTTTAACAGTGCAGAATAGGAGAACTGTATTTTGTATGAACTTTTTTGTTGTTCCTAATAAAGCAGTCCTCTTCTGTAGGAGACACAAAAAAGCAAATGCTACTGAGAGCATTGCAGCACAGCAGGAAATTCCACCAAAATAATGTATATGCACCCCTAGGAATGCATTGATTTGGGGTTTTTTAAGTACTAAAGGTAGATTGTTCCTCTTCAGACGTTAATAGGCATGCTATGATGAGGTTGTATATTTGACCTACTTGGGGTTTTATTAATGGAGTAGAGAACCACAGGTTGTGGAAATATCTGTAATGTGTGTTTTGATGGAAACTATGCAAAACTGCTATCAGGGAAAGCTTGGCTGTTTGCATTTAGATCAGGTGAGTTTTTTTCACTTTTCACATAGGAACACCTTTAAACACCCAAAGCCCACCTGGCTCCAAGTCCAAATCTGATGCCTGCTGGTCATGGCGTTAGGAAGGAAGAGTGGGCCAAGCTGAACTCATACAGTTCTCTCAAATTTTAATTTCCCAGTCTCCAAAAATTTAAGGAAACCCACCTTCAGGGTTTTGTTTATTTGTTTTTTCTTGGAATAAACCTGCAAACCTTAATGAACCCTCTTATCAAATTGCTTACAGTAGAGCTCAAGTTGTAAATGTGATTATGATTTGATATTATCACTTATGTCTAGTTTAATATCACAAAAGTGATGAAAAATCCATAAGACCGTGTAATAATTGTATCATGTGTAAAATTGGCTTGAGCAATGACAGTGCACCAGTGCCAACATGGCATTGAAACCTAATAACTTGGTTGATACTGCTATAGCTTAACCTTAGTTTTTTAGAGTTGAGATCAATATCTTAGTGGTTAACTTTTTTTTCATTAAAAAGCCTTAAAGTTTTTCATAGAGCAGTGATTAATTTGTTAGTAATACTGTCATTTACATTTCAATATTCATCTATCAGCTGTTTTAAGTAGTAGGTAAAACTAAGCCATGCTATTTCCTCCAAAAATGTACTATCAATCTAATATTTGAACTTTACTAAGAAAAAATAATTTTAAAAATCAAGTTGATCAATGTGATCTTGGAAATCTGAAATACCCACAAAGACAACAACAGGTCATAGTAAAGTCTTGATCTTGATTGTTCTTATCTTTTTTTCATACTCACAAAATTAACTTTGACCAATTTTAATGTATTGCTGTATAGATTGGAAACTGAGTAAGGGATGAATAAAAAGCCTAATGAAAAATTAGCTTCGTAACAGTTTTTATTAGGATTATTGTTGCCTTCTGAGTTGAAGTCAGGAAGGATTCAAGTCACAGTAAAGATTCAATTAAAAAATACTATTTTAGAATAGAATACTATGTAGGAGAGTTAAATGAAATTGTAATCTTGAGTCATGATTGATAGAAAACTAGATTTAGAATCTGCAGTTTTCAGGATGACAGTAGCTGACTTTCCTTTGAATTAAGTCTGTTATGAAGGATTTTTATTGACACTGCTCTGAGGCTTTCTGGTATCTGACATGTACCTCATAGATGATTTCTTTCTCTCCAAGAAATAATCTGCACCAAGGATAAAATCCGAAGTAAACAGAGCCCAAAAATGCACAGCATAATGTTTTCCTGGTGTGTATTCTCTCTTATCTGTTTTTCACAACTGACATGTACAGGTATGTGGAACATTGGGGTACAGGCTTCCAGATGTGAGCAAAAAATTAAAGCACCATTAGCTTGACATAAAAAAAGAGATATAAAAGCATGGATGGAGAAGAGCAACAATAAGCTTTAGTTTGACAAGTGTAAAGGTTTCAGGATACAAAGGTTGGATGTTCCAAACCTTACAGGTGCTCAGTGGCAGAAGAAAATCTAGTGCAACTGATTGATTTTTAAAACTCTAACCAAAAAAGTACATGCAAATAAAACCCTTGAATATATCATCAAAAGCTAAAGGTTTTTTTTTTCCTTGAAATTAGCGCTCAGTAAAATTTCAATGTATGCGTGTGAGGTCTGGTTCCTGAACAACCGGTTAAATTTGATTATAAAAATAATAGACTTGGGTGAGCAAATAAGTCTGTTTCATCTGTGTGGTCTGTCATTCACTTTTAGCTGTTGCTGATGAGGAGAGGACGGCCTAATCAGGTTGCCTGTTAGATGAGTGTAAATCCACAACTTGAGGGTAAATGAGAACAGAACCTGTCTGCTCTCCCCATCTTTTTCTTTCTTCCTCACACTGAGCTTCTCTGACTTTTTTTCATTGATTTATTTTTGCCTTTTTATTTTTTTTTTCTTTCTGGTCATTTCTTTTGCCTTTCTTTAGCTTTGGTTTGCAAGATAATTTATAGATGGTCTGCCCCATTACCAGCCTCCACATTACACAGATCCATATTGCTCTACTTCCCAGTGAATCCTCATAGTTAAGCAAATACACAGGGAAGGTGGAATAGTATCTTAATCTGTCAAAAACCACTCTGTCATCTTTTGAGATCACCTCTGCGTACTTGTATTTTCATTGTTCATGGTAATTTTTGACAGTTGCTCCTGACTGACAGTAACAGCAAGGAAGAGGTGCCAGGACTTTATCACGATAGTCAGTTGAGGTCTGTCACGCTGTCTTGTAACTTGGACCTGTGGCAAGTGAGAGGGACTGGGAAGGAAAGATTGATCTCCTTCCCAGAGCATCTTATATTGTTGGGTTTTTTCACCTTTTTTTTTAGCTTCTTTTTTCCATAACATTCCTTGTTCACTTTTTTCAGATTTTCCTTTCTGTCCTTAAGCTACTCACTCTTCCATCTTTTCCTCTATGTGCACTGCTTTGGGAAAAAAGTTCCTGCTCTCACCGATTGTCCTGGTTTGAAGGACAGGTGTCTGCTAAGGAAGGCAGGGGACCTCCCTTGGAATGAAAAAAAATGTAAACCCTTTCCCTTCGAATTATCGTAATTCTGAAATTAAGGGGCTCACAGGCAAAGATATGGGGAACGGAATAACAGTTCTTTACTAGTATTTATAATAAAACAAAGAAACAACAGCTACAAAGGCACTAACAACAAACAGAAGCAGGAACCCAGTGAGAACCTGCTGGCTCGCAGGCACTTCTGATGCAGTGACAGTCACAGCTGGTGGGGGGTGCTGGTGGCACGAGTTCGGAGAGCTCGTGGCGGTGGTGTGGTGGATCCCCCCCCACACACAGCCGGGACGGGGAGGGATGAAAAAAAAAAAGAAGTTTTACTTTCACAAACCCCCTTGAGCAGTGGATCTCGGTGTCCTGGCGAGGCTCTCAGGAAAGGAAGGCAGCAGGCTGGGACGGCACGGTGTCTCGGTAGGCAGGGGGTGCAGAGGCTGTAGCGCCGTGAAACCCAGAGCAGCTCCGGAGCACCGGCAGGGAGGGGGCAGCGGCAGCCCTGCCTCCAGCAGAGCAGGGAGAGGCGAGCTCAGGGATCTCGGGTACCCACACAGATGGTGACAGGTCCTGGTTCCGGACAGAGACTCTTTCCACAGCAGAAGAAACAGTTCTCCCGACGAGGTCCCGCAGCAGCAGCTCCTCCAAACGTTCTCCCTGGCGGCCCAGAGCAAGAGTCCCGTCCCCTCCTCCAGCCAAACCTTTTGCCCGCCCCAAACTCCAAGGTACCCCCACCCTGCTGGGAGGAAAAAAAACCTCTCCCAGCTTCACAATACCTGTTTCCCTCAGTTCAATCACTTCTTTTGTTCCCCTTAAGTACCCGGCCATTATGGTCCCTTAGCAACTGATGGGGGAAAAAATTCCACAGGTGAAGAGAAACAAAAGGGAGGAGCACCCAAACCCCAACACCGATCTTGTTTGCACTTTCTTTTCTTGTACTTGGTTTTCCTTAGGCTACGGTTTTCTGTGCCTCCACAGCCACATCAGAGAAAGGTGTTTTGGAAAGTCACATACTGTCCCTTCATGACCCCTATGTAGAAAAGCAACAAAAACGTCTCTTTTGTCCTTCTTTCTTCTATTTGTGCATACCTGTTTCTGAATCATCCCCAACATGTGCAGTGGCAGCCTGTGGGGAGCAGGACACGGCAGCTGCTCCTGCCCAAGAGCCTGACACATCCTGGGGATCCCAGGTCAGTTCCCACAGTAGTCAAGCACCAAAGGAAAGCTGGCACCTCTGCCCTTGGTGAACTCAAGGTCTCAGCTCTAGTGCTGTTTGAAGAGAGCGAATAAATGTTTTGCTCAGGAAAATGTTTTGTTTGTAACTCAGGAACTTCACTTAATAGTTTAAGTATTCTTTTAGCTTATTGTAAATAGGGTAAGGAACGAAAATAAGACCTTCAGTGCAAGTGCCTTGCACACTAATGAGATCTGCAAGGTGACAAGAGATAGTACAATAGTTCCTCAGTACTTTGTAAAATACCCAAAGGTTCTACCTAAGCAATAAATTAAATTTAACTGTTAAATCAAAGTCTTTTTTAAAAATTAAATGCAAAGGACATTTTTAGTAGCTATTTTATTATCACAGAGATATTTTTATAGTGCTCTGTGAATGATTTTTTTTTCCTTCAATGTCACTGAAACTTCATTTGATTCAAACTAGATTTGGCAATACATAATTCCTTTTCAGACTGACATACTGTACACAGATCTAGCTTAAAGTTGTCTCAAGCTAGATATTTTGTATTAGTACAGTTAGATCAATTTCACCCAACTCTGTCTACCAAGAAATATAATAATCACCCATATCTTAAATTCCAAGGAAGAGAGAAATCCTCCTCTAAAGACACCTTTCCTCCTTGCCTGAATATACAGGGGGTTTAAACAACTATTTTAACATACAGTTTTAACTTTGAGCTGGCTAATTTATCCCTAAGTGCTCATGTATGGCACATTCTGTAAGTTGTGAGGGGAAGGGGCAAGGTCTGTGGTACACAGGAGAGAAGTGGAAAGATGCCCAAAGGGCAGGGTCGCACCAAAGCCCTGGGCCAGACTCGGTACCCTCAGGTGTGCTGACATTTCCTCATCTCTAAGACCATTCCTGTTGCACAATTTTGCTATTGCTAAGAACAATATGTTACAAGATGGTGAAAATCACAGGTGATTGATTTTTGCCTTTTCTGAATTTTTTTCAATGCCTTTATCTTGTTTGGCTTCCATAATGTGTGTGGGAAAAAAACCCAGCTTCTTTTTTCATTAATGCAGAGCGTGCAGGTAGAGTGTAGCTCTTTTCTCCTTCGTGGCAGTTAGTCTCCATTACACATAATTGACCAATTACTGTGTCAACACACAAAGTAAAAACATGACCCACGCTGATATTTCCTATTGGTATGACACACATTTATTACACGTGCTAAATGAATTACTTATTTTCCATCAGGGCAGGAGACAAGAGAGGATGAAAGATTCTGTTTTAGCTCAGCAAATCTTGTGTATATGTTTATTTATAAAGATGAAATACAGTCACTTTAGTATATTTGTCTTACCTATTTTTAGCAATTTTAAAATTTTAATTTCTTAGGGTTTAATTTCTGGACGTTAGACTATAAGCCATTTGTTTTACATTATCCAGGGTCTTAAGTAGGAGGAGGATTTAATGTGAAGCATTTGGTTTTTTCATATTCCCATGAAAAATCTAAGACAAATGTCATCTCAACACATTTTTTCAGGCTGAAATTTCACCTTACCTGAGAACCCCGTATTCCAGATGATAATTTTATCTTAATGGATGGTTTTAAACTGAGACTACTTTAGGCTATTGCTTCTCTGAAATGAAAATATTTTTTCATCTTTTATTTAAAAAAATAAGTAGGTCAATAGAAACATAAATTTGGCCATAAGAATGGCTTTAATTTTTTGATTGAAATTGCAAGCATGAGCTCTGACATCGTTTGAGATACTGCCTCAATAACTGCACTTGTATGAACATTTCTACAATTTTGGTTGGATGATTTTATTAGAATAAAACATAAGCAAACAAATATAAATAGAACCTTTAGCTCATAAGTTACAGGATACCTTATTTAACAGACAGAATGCAATGTGTAAAAAGAAAATGTAATTATATTTCATTGCAATAGATTGTAGATTATTTTTCTTATATTTATAAATGAGAATAAACTCTACACTTATCATCCAAGATCTATCATTTTATGTGACAATTCAAGTCCAGTTGTTTGTTATTTTTCTATGGATCCAAATGTGTAAATTCAGGTTTTGCTCATGAGAATGACATGTCTGGCCAACTGCAGTGACAAAGATCTTGTTTTGAGGTTGGGTAGACTTATCCCTCTCTGGGATGTTTGTTGGCTTCAGGCAATTCCGTTGCATACCAAAGTTTTGATTGAACCATGCATTGGATTAGAGTTGGTGCTCAGTCTAGGGTGTACAAAAAATATCAAAAATATTTCTAAAAATCCTTAATACTAGTGGAAAGAGAATTTTACAACTTTTTTCCTCCTTTAAGTGCTGTTCATAAGTTTTCTTGTTTGAAGATAAAACTGTGACTTTTCCTGTTCTCCTGTGTTAGGAACTAGTGACATTTTTTGCATATGGCAAGAGGGACAAAGGAGAGCATTTATTACGTTTGCTCATAAACTTTTGATTAAAAACAACACTAATGATGTAAAATGTTTTAGAAATCTGTAGGACACCCAGACAATGGGAGCCATTGTATCTCGGCTACAATTAGACACAAGTGAGGAATTTGACTTTGTTTTCACTCTCTTATCTCCAAAAGCCAGAGTGGAAAAACAAGTCCTCAGAGTCCTGCACTCAACTCTGGTGTCTGAGAGCAGAGCCAGCATCCATAACTGCCTCAGTTTCCTTCTTCACATGGCTGTGTAGGTAGCAGCATTCATACACGCTCTCCAGGAACATCACCAGGACTCTGGGGGTTTCTAAAGAGATCCCCCCAGAAATGCTCTTTGTACCACTATGGCGAGTGGACCATAAATAGCAGGTTTTGAGATGACCTGAAGAAATGGGCCACCGTGCCCTGCCCTCCACCTCCTTTCCTAAGCCTCTCACCAGCTTTACCTGAAACAGGTCACCTGGATTTAACAGAAGCTTGAAAACTTTCTGAAAGAGTTTGTTGTCTCTGTCCTTGGGTTTATGTCTTATTTTCCTACAACCATCATTGATGCTGAGTGGCTGTGGTACTCAGGTGGCCTCCCCTAATAGGAGCCTATGCATTATGGAGGTGTTCCTCTTTCATTAAACACCCCACAGTATACCTGGCATGGTGTCACCCTGTTATGCATTTAATCTAAACTCTTACTTTTCTTGAATTGAGGTTTATAGATATTAAAAAACCAAAAACAAAAAAACCAACAAAACAACAACAACAACAACAACAACAACAACAACAAAAAACAAACAAACAAAAAAAACCAAACCAAAACCAACAACAACAACAAAAAACAAACAAACAAAAAAAACCAAACCAAAACCAACAACAACAACAAAAAACAAACAAACAAAAAAAACCAAACCAAAACCAACAACAACAACAAAAAACAAACAAACAAAAAAAACCAAACCAAAACCAACAACAACAACAAAAAACAAACAAACAAAAAAAACCAAACCAAAACCAACAACAACAACAAAAAACAAACAAACAAAAAAAACCAAACCAAAACCAACAACAACAACAACCCAACTAAATTTTTCCAGTTTGTGTAAGTGGACCTCTTTTTTCTTCTGGCATTAACCAGGGTGCTTTCTGAGAGTGAGCAGCACAGAGAAAAGGGTAGTATTAGGATGGAGCCAGAGCTTTGCTTGTCCTCACAGGTGCCATGCTGAAGTCAGGCTTGACAGAAATTGGATACCAGGGCAGGGCAGTCACATGGCCTCTGTATTTGGTTGCTGTCATTGGCCTGGTATTTCTTCTAAAGACAATTTTTCCCAGACAGGACGTTGGCTTCCTTTCAGATGATACTGCAGAATATTTAGGAACTATATTTGCATGAAGCTCATCTTGCACATGCCTTTTCAAATCTGGCTCAGGCTGCGTGTGACTAAAATTTCCTGGATCAGAGAAAGGATGGCAGCACAGAACCTGTAAAGTACCGACAAAAACTAGCAAAAACAGCCCTCCTTGAAGTCAGTGTCAAATTTCAGGAAGTTAGCATAGAAGTAATCATTATGTTGCCAAATTTGCATTATTTTTTAATAAAATAAACCAAATGAGCCCCACTGTAAATTCAAATTGCTTATTTTATTAATCTGATGCCAGTGCAAACTTTTAACTACCTATCAAAGTGAATCATTTGCCTAACTCCAAATGGGAAAATAGAGGAAATACATGTACCAGAAATACAATACCAGAAGAATATTTTTTTTAATTTAAAGAAGTTTCCTGAAGTGTCTTTTACTTATTGTCACTTCCTGTGATTTAATTTCAATTTCCACATTAACAACAAATGTGCAGGTCTAAAGAATTTTACTAGGAAAATGTTTTAGAAAAACTTAGTAAATAATTTAAATATATTTTTAAAACAAAGTAGAACTGTCTGCAACGTGTAAATGTCATGCCAAACTCATGCTTTATTGACACATTGGGAAGCATCATTTTACATTGGTAGACAATGTGAAATACTTAGGTGTTAGCAATTGAAATAGTATGATATAATAAACTCAATAATAAGTATTTCTTTTAAGTTGTAGGTTCTTTAGGTAAGATATTATTTCGATATTGCACCCCTCTTTGGATTATTTTGAATTTTAATATGCAATTTAGGTAGCAGGAGGTCATAATAAGGACAAAGAAACCTTTAAGCATAGTGTTCATCTGACCTAGCATTGCCTTCTGCTCCCTGCAGTAATAATGGCAAACAGATATTCTTTTTATTCTAAATAAAGCAAACCACGTCACTTAATAAATTTTTCATGCACAGACATTTAGGTCAAATGGGAACTCCCTCTTGAGAGAGAATTAGAGGAAAAGAATTGAACTTTCATGGAGTGTATTTTTTAATAAAGAGAGGTGGGATGAAAATCACTTGCTTTTTTATTACTTTTTGGATGATGATGGGGTAGGATTTTTCTTTTTGCTTTTGTGCTTTCATATCACAACTTAATTTGTCGTAATTATTGTGTATAACATGTCTTTCTATCCACACTGGGAACCAGAATACAAATGTAAGCAAATGGGAAATGATTTTTTTGTGATGATCTCTTCTGTTGATGGCTTTTATCTAACGGACACTGAGCCTGTGTCTGATAACTATCCTTGCTTGCTGTATAAGATTTTTGCACACAAAAGCCTGTGCAGGATTCAGAGTGGCATCTCCCGTGGTCTCGGTTACGATTCCGCATGCGAGTGCTGCAGTCGATGAGGCTGAGGAACAGTAACTGCACATGCAAATGTTCAGGGAACTGCAAAATGTCTGGGCAATTTACACTCTCCTGCTCTGTTTGGAAACCTGACTCTTGAATTACAGGTAATGAGCAGCAATGGGTGCGTTTGTGGGAATGAATAAAGGGATCAGAGAGGAATTTACATCACCCAGCTTCTATTTAAATGCCTAGATTGGGATACTGGGCTCCATGTGCACTTAATGGAGGGACTTTTCATCCAAAGCTGGCATCTAAAAGTTGCAACAGGTTTGTGAGATGGGTGACACAGTGGGATATGATCTTCTGAGTCCCAGCTTTGCAGGCCAGGGATCCAGCTGCCTTGTGTGCATGGTGATCCCTACAAGGTCAGGTATCTTGGCTCTTTCCTCCTGGAAGGATGGATGGGTTGCAGGGAAGAGAGAGGTAATACGCTCTTGGGTCTCACTCACAGATAGAGCTGAGATTTACTCGAGATGCTCAAAAGGACTCCAGGCTTGGGAAATGTTTCTTAATCCCCATGGCTGAAATATGGTTTCAGTTACAGCCATTATACTCTGTTTAGTATGAAGCTGAGTTCAGCTTCTAATCTATGTGTCCAGGCTGGACAACAAGATTATTCTCAGAAAAGTAATATGTGGCAATCATAAACTGAAATGGAATAAAAACATAATACAGCATGGTGTGATATATTATTGAAAATTACTTTTGATGCTTAGTTTTCCAAGCAGTGTGTATAAAAAAGTCTTGTTACTCAACTTCTGTGTATCTTCAGGGAAGGAGATCCTTGTGCCAGTGTTTGACTACCTTCACACTGAAAAGATAAACTGGAATCCTATGGGTTCCAACGTGTGCCTACTCGCTCTTAATTTCCAATTTTTTGGTATGCAACTCCTTTCTCCTTTCTTCTTCTTCTTTTGGCCAAGTAAAATGTGTTGATCTGTGTCATACAGAGTAATTTTCAAACAGAACAGTTGTTAGGACTGAAGGGGAAATGGGCAGCCAGGAAAGTCAAATTTATATTTATATTATATTCATAAATTTGATGCATTTTTGGCAACAGATCTCCTAACAGCCCATAATCTTCCCACTGTTGTCTTTCAGGAATTTTTAACTGTATATTTTTTATAGTAGTGTTATTTTAAATCACAGACACACAAGTTTAACTCCCGCCACCCAATGACACCGTGTCTGTAGGCATATGGAGGAGCTAAGACAGCATGAGCCTGGTCATCCATCCCTGTTTTGCCATTCCTTAGGAAAAAGTTTGTCTGGGTGGGACAGACCCCAGCTAGCTTGGGGCTAGAGCTGGCTGAGGCCAGAGGGTCTCTGCTGAGCAGCACAAGTCCCCCAGCTGAAGTCAAATCACATGTGCAACCACAGAGAAAAGTGGAAAAGTGGTTTTGGCACATGCAGCAATACCTGTGCAGTCTCTGTGTGATGGGGGTGCTGATAGGAAAGAAGATGTGCCAGCATGTGCAGGTAGCCCAAGTGCAGACTCCCTGGGCACACAGCAGAGACAAAAAGTCATGTATTTTAGTTGTTTTGTGCCCTCTCCATTGGCTTTGTGCAAGAGATAGGACTTTGGTCACTACACAGTGCTGTCTGAGCAGACTTAACTGATAAATGGGGCAATGAAAATAACTACTTTTTAATAAATCTGAGCATTCATCACCAGTTATAAAGATGTCTTTAGCTGTAAATCTGAAAAGACTGGACTGGTTCAGAGCAGATTTTATAGACATCTGTTCTTTCAAGGTTAATTAGGTAAGAAAAAAGTCAAAAGGGCAGTTGACATACTCTTGTTAGTTAAATATTACTAATAATGAACTAAATTAAACAAAAGTAGCGAAGAGTTTGGGGATTTCTATTTTGTATATATATGTGTGTGTCTGGGTTTATTAGCTGTGGATGTGTGTGTGTGTATGTGTGCATAAAGAATGTACATCTGTAATATATCTAATCACATTGGTCATATAAATCTGTGAGTGAACAATTACTTGAATTAGTGCTTTTTTCCTGCTCTTTCTTATGTGCATTTTAACATAAGAGTTGGATTGCTTGTGTTTTCAAGTCTCCAGAAGGACCAAGTTTTGAGTGGATTCTATAGCATGTCCATTTGTTTCATGTTGCTAGGCTGTAAACTACCTTACGTAGTGCTTGAAATTATGCAGGAGAGTTTTAGGAAAGAAACAAGCATTTATGTGTATGAAAAGAAAAATCCTAACCCCCCAGAAAGTTGTATTGGAAATTCACAGTGATAATTACACATTCTCTCCTATCTTCAGACCTAATTTACAGACAGAAGCTGCTTTCACACTGAAGTGTTAGTTTTGTTCATTTTAGGGGATTGGCATATGCTGTACTAATGCTGGAATATTTCCAAGCATAACAATGCCTTCAAAGAGATGAAAATGAGTCCTGTTACCTGTGAATTTTAGCTTCTTCCCTGGCTTATGTGCTCAGGAGCTGGCAAAACCAGGAGTTGTTTTAGAGAGGCAAGTGGGAGGGAAGGGGAAATCATTCAGGGTGAAGTGGACATCCTGAGAGAGGCTGAACACTGGGCAGGCTCAAGATTTCACGTTTGACACCATTGTCTGGCTGTTCCCTCTGGGCTGCAAAGGCAGGATACAACCTGCAAGGCACCTGGCTGTCAGGTGTATCACCCTGAACACGTTATGGCATGTTAGTATTTCTCATTAAAAGTGATGTAGGAAAATCTATGTAAGCTTCAATTGAATTATTTTCAATAGAAACCAAATTCATAGATAAACCCTGATGATGAACAGCAACCAAGCAATGTAGCAAAGATGATTAATTTCCTGGTAAAAGAGTTACTACCACACTTTTGAAAAATATGTCACTAAAAGTACATATCAGGAGGGAAAGGGGGAGGAGATGTAGCGAGATACACAAAATTGAAGAGGCAAGGGTGGTTATGGTTTAAGTTGTTTTTTTTAATTTCTAACCAGGCAAACACTTTAAGGTCAATTCTAATGTATGCTGGATCCAGGGAGCATTTTCTATTCTGTGAATGTTTAAGGCATTTTCTTAGCTAGTCCCCTTCTCTGGGCTTTTCATCCTTTTGATGTTAAAACAGGAACACATCTATTGGAAGCCAGTTCACAGTGTGTCTTGGTGGGATGGAGATGAGCGTGTGCTTCTCTCCAGCAGATTTACAGTGTGCTCATGTCACTGCACTTGACAGGAGCACACCTGGATACCTTGTTGTTCTGGGATCATCTGTCTCGTGTGTGCTTCAGAAGTCATGAATTATTCATTTTCTCTTAGAATATTCCTCTGGATTTCCTGTGCTAGACCCTCAATATTGTGTCTTTTAAAGTTTGAAATGTAATTTTAGGGATTTTATCATGTCACTTCTACAAACATTTTTCTGAGGTATAGTTTAACCCTTTAAATGCATGAACTGATTCTTTGTTTTCCCAGGAGCCTTTTCTTGGTTACTATTATTTCCACTGAGTTTATTTGAAGGTTGTTATTGATAACAGTGGGATAATTTAGAATTTAGTCTACATAAGAGCATCTGCTTATCATCTGTGCAACACCTGTACCGTATGAGTGTGATGGGATTTTATGATTACTTTTGAAGAATTCTTACTTTTTATTTGTGCTTTGCTATTTTTCCACTATTCATAAATTTCCCAGTATGTCCATTTTTAGATGTTCTTGGTGATAAGATCTCTATATTACAAAATCTCTCTGAAAGATAGCCCTTAATCCTCATGTCCCTTTATTCCAAAGTGATATGTATTACTGTAAATCAGCAGTAAGTACAATTCATCTGGCCTAGTGTCCAGCTACTGCTCTTAGTCTCAAATTCCCCAGCCTCACATGACACTAAGCTGTCATTTTAATCCTTGTCATAATGAATCCCACACATAAAGGATGAATTGGATGATATTGTAAAAGTGGTTTAAAATATTCCAGCAGAACAGTTTTCTGCAGAAAATGGCTTGGGTTTCTTGAAAGTTTTACAGTAACTTTTTAGTCTTTAATGAAGGACTTGCTTGCAACAATTTCTGTTATGAAGGTGTTTCCCTGGAGTGCTTTGCTGGGAATATGAATGTATCCTCATATAAATTGCTATGAAACAAGAATATAGTCATTGCCTGTCTGTGCTGAAGGAATACATGTACTCCTACACATGATAATCTCACCCCCCTGACTGAGTTGTGGGGACATGGTCAGAATGTTCATTTAATGAAGTGTGAGTAATGGAGGTAATTTTTATAATTTAGTGGTGGAAATTCTGTCTGGTTTAGGGTGTCTTTCATCCTATTTATTTCTATCTTTCACTTTTCATCCAATTTTATACGCTATCAGGTGCTGCTGCCTTCAGGACATAGTGACTCAATACTACAAATTAGATGTTTAACAAGAGAACCTAATTTACAGTGTAGAGCAGCATTTAATGGAGAATTCCCAAATTAAATTTCATTATCATTCTGCACAGAGACCTGATGAAGTATTCCTACCTCTGGGAATGAAAAGCAGCAGCATGTGTGCACAAAGAGAATGCTGGGAGAAACCTTCCCTGCTTTTAGAGCACAAGGATTTGTAGAGTCTGCTTTTCCCATCACACTAGAATGGCAAGACTCTTAAAAGCAATAACTGAGCAACAGGTTGAGAACAGTGGGAACTGAGTTTTTGCTTTTTCATCCCCCTGTCCCTCCCCTATACATGACTAAGGTGTGGGATTTATTGTTGTGGGTGACTTTGGAAGACAAATTATAGATGGAATTAAAAAGCAACTGAGAGGAGTCACATAGACAACACAACCGTTATTGGGACACAGTGGCAAGGGTGCAGGGAGTCCTTTCACTGCAGGCACTGGAAGCATTTGGATGGAAGGGGGAGGTGTTTTAATACTCTGCTCTTAAATCCTTTTGATAATCTTTGCTGCTATCCAATAGATGAGGTGGGATGGACTTTATCTAACTGTAGATGTCTATAATACACATCCATATCAGGCTCCCATTTAGTGGAGAGAAATAAGCCTTTCAAAGACACTTCCAGGAAATGATTCTTTTTATGTCTGGCCATTCACATAAGAGATGGACTCGATGATCCCTGTGGGTCCTTTCCAACTCAGAATGTGCTGTGATCCTGTGATACTCTGTGATGCTAGGCTGAAATTATGAGGGCTTGTTTGTGAAAGCACCACAGATGACTGTGTCAAATTTAGAGTCACAAAGTGTGATTGGGCCTGAGCTAGCTATGCTTGTTCCTCTCCACTGGCTAAAAATGGAGCCTTGAGTGACAAGTCAGAAATGGATGCTGGCCTGCATTTACTCCCATCACTCCCAATGTTTGTGTGGCTTTGTATTTGAAAGGGTTTCAGTTGTGATTTATTTCCAGCTAGACCTTGTTTCCCATTAAAAACAAAAACAAAAACAAAAACAAAAACAAAAACAAAAACAAACTAACGAAAAAGAAAAACAAAATAAAAAAGCAAAACGCAACAAAGTCCTTTGTCTAAAGAGAATGAAGAACAGGACTTAATATAGGGGGAAAAAAGAACCTGCTTAGCAATTGCTCTCATGAATAAGGAATGACATTTGAAATTTAAAATTAAGAGAAATTAAGTATAACAATCCCAATATCCAAAGTGTACAACATGCAAGTTCATTTCTTTTAGGTGGGGTTGCTTAAATCCCAAGTTGTTACTGGGGAAAGCAGATTGTGAGAGGCTTCCTAGGTCCATATCAGATGGAGCCATTTATGACTGTGTATGATTTTATGCTTATTTCAACTCTGTCAAAATTCAACATGCAAAAGGAAAAGGCTCAAGGACATGTGGACTACCTGTGATGCTCCCTGGAGGATATTGTGTTCATAAAACAATAAATGGTTTGCATTCAGACTCACAAATGTATACAATCCAGGCTTTTTTGTCTCTTTTGCAGGATGTATCTAAGCACTGAAGAAAAGCTACTGAACATAAACTGTTCTTACAGTAGACACTTACATACAGAACAATTCACTGCATCCAAAATAAGTGGAGCATCTTTAAAACATTGTTTGCAAGGGAAAGGACTGTAGCACAGAGAAATGATTCAGAGCATTCTGTTCCAGCAATGTTAGGAATCATAACATTCAACTTTAACCAGCAGATTAATTAAGCAAGAAAGCTAGGCTGGTAAAAGCAAACATTGTTAGCAGTTTATGTAGCAGTGAAGATAAACCTCATGAACTTCACTGTTAATTTCACCAGATTGCAGTAAGGTAGGGGAAAAAGTATTTAAGAACTTCATAAAACACATTGAAAAAAATTAAGCAATAAAGTAGTGATTTTATCTTACATTTAACATAGTAATACTTGACAAAAAGAGAGGGAAAAATCAAAGCGTTTATAGAACCAAGGGGCATATATGGCAGCATTAAAAATACTTTCAATTTATACTAAAATTAAAAATACCACACAGAATAGCAAGTTAATGCACTCATGCCCAACAGGAACTGAGGTAGATGGCAGAGCAACTTTAGAACTCACTCAAACCTTTATGCATAAGGTGACTATCAACCTCAGGCAAGTAAGTTCATTCTTTATTCAGATCTCATGTCAGTCCTCCCTGGTGTAATCTTAGACCAGCAAAAAATACCTTCCTAATCTTACAAAAACCCTAACTCCTAGAATTTCCAGCATAAATTTTGACCAAGCATAAGCAATTTTAAGGCAGTATCATTAATTTTTATTTTCCTTAAACCAAATTCCAAAGTTAGCTGAAACTAGCAGTTAATGTTTATGTATTTCTGCCGAATAAAAAAAACAACCCAGTGTACAATGGGAAAATGGACAGACATTAAATAGAAACCTAGCCATTTTTGTAATACAATTAGTCTTGGAAGAAGTACATAATAAATCACAGGAGAAATTCAGTGCAAGAAAGACAAATGGGCAAGAGCATAGTGTACGCCTTGAAATATATCCAGTTTTATGATATTTGTTATCTGGGGAAATGCTGCATTCTGAGGTACCAAAATATTAATTAGAAGTAATCCTTCAGTCATCTGTAAACTACAACATGACCTTTAGCAATGGCTACAGCTGATCCACACCTGAGTTTGTTTAAGGCAAAGAAAAGAGTTTTGCTGACTTGGATCAGCTCTGGGCCGGGCCTCAGCTGCTTCTGGTAGGGAACAGCTCTGTGCCACAGGTGGAGGCAAACGTGGGAAGTTTAGCTCTTGATGGAAGCTCCTGGAGCTGAAGTCCAGACTGAATCCCATGTTAAACTTCATTTACAGATTTTATTTTCTGAACCAGAGCTCAAGCTGCACTTTCAAGTTTCTCATTCTGCAAATAGGAAACCTTGTTGCCAAAAATTAAATTGTCAAACCTGCATTAAGTTTTACAGCTGGATTGGACAACTGACCAAGCACAGAACTGGAGGAACTTCACAATTTGTTAATTATTTAGTTCTTTCCAATTTTAGCTTTTTAAAAAATTATATTCCTCCAGATTCAGAGCTTGAGGATGGCAGTGTAATGTGGGATTTCTTCACAGTTTATTTTTTAAAAAAATGAATGCTGATGGTCTTGAGGAAGAATGACTTCAGCAGTGTGGAGACTGATTTTTTCACCAGCTTTTGTCAATTTTTACTGAATTTCATTCTTGCTACCAAATGCAATCCTTAACTAATACTAGTGTTTATTACTGTAAAAAGAAAAATAATGGCTTTTGCTTAAAGTGATAAATAAATATTAGGATATCAAAGGAAATGTAAGCGTTGTGGTTTTTAAATTATAACTTAAGGAATTATTTGGTATTTTATTAATTTTTCATAGTTGTAATAAATTTTTATATATATTTTTAGCAGTCAGGGCCAAATTAAAAGGAAATACTTATGTAGAGTTTCAAATGAGAGAATGGAAGACTGAGGAAAAAAATAGAAAAACTCCCTTATTATTAATTATTGTCTCTATAGTGGAAGAGAAAGCAGAAGGTGAAGCTTTATAAATTTCAGTGATATAGAACATGTTGTAACAGATTTTCTTGCACAGGTAAAAGTTTGACAGCGCTCTGCAAATGGCCTTTGTGATTTTTGTTCTGCAAGAAGCTGATCATGCAGCCTTTGTAAAGTGTTTCCCATAACATCAAGGGGAGTTGTGCCTGGATAAAGATGGAATGATCAGTTATTGTGCTGGGAGATAAGTGGTATATTTTAAACTGTCTTCATCCTCAACACTTTTTTCAACACTAAGTTTTAAATCTTTTGTGCTCAAGAGGTAAAATAACTGATGTAAGAAGCTTCTCTGTGTAGCCTTTCAAAGAGAATCAATGTTACTTGTGAATGTTTCATGGAAATTTACTTTTTATTTCATTACTAATAAAAATGCATTGTGTAGATGAATTTCCAGGTGGATCTGAAAGGACTGGGTGAATTTACCAGCTACCACCAAAAAAAAAGTGTGATTATTGAAAGAGGGTCACATTGGTTTGGCTGTTAATTAATTGCATATATGATATAATACAGCTATCCGTGGTATGTTCTAACAAGGAGAACCAAAGTAAAAAATTGGAAAAAAAAAAAAGTTAACATTTTAGTGATCTCCTTACTCTCTTCATGTGTTTCTTTGACTGCAATGAATATCTTTGTGTCACTCCTGTGTGTATCTCAACCTTGGAGGTGAAGGTTTTACTTAATTAAATTGGCAACAGGGTGAAAAATTCACTTTTGTCTTCCCAAAATTTTTCTAAAACTGCTGTTTATGTAAAAAAGCCCAGTTAAATGAAACTGAATCCAACTTTTTAACAACTTTTTCATATTCCTTAAAATCAATTGAAGTAATTGGACTAAGTAATAATGACACATTTAATTTGAAATATTTTTAGATTACCCATAATTGATTTCAAGACATTGACTGATTGCTGTAAAAGCTTGGTTTTTAGCAGCTGACAAGCTGATGACAAGCATTAATGGATTTTGCAATAAAGAATTTGAATTGGAGAAGGAATTTTGTCAGAAGAAAATGCATGTTTCTGTTATAAAAATGCATGACAGCAAAGATGGATGCTACATCACTGAAAACACTCTGAAAATTAAGTTTGAAACTTTTTGGTAGAACGTATAAGGGCCTATAAATACAGCCATTTTGTATTGCTGTATTTTTCTCAGGCTTGACTTCCATTAAACTTGCCTTTTTTGTAGCTACCTTCAACTGGTGAATTCCAGTCATATGGGGCTTGTGTTCTTGAGGAACTGTCAAATGCTGACATTTGGAGAGACTAAATCCATTTCCCTTCTTTGTCTAGAAGTTCAGTTATCCTCTTAGAGGAGGATATCAGGTTAATCTAGTACAATCTTCTTTTCACAAACTCATGATTCATTTTGTTCCGTTTTCCATTTACCTCTGTATTTGAAAGCCTTAAACTGAGGCTATAATAAGACAACAAATTCAATGAGAAAAATGAAGTGGAGAAATAACTTTAGATAGTACTGTATCTGCAGCTGATATATTTCATAGTCAGCTGTTGTAAATTCAGGCTTCTTTTAGATGTATGTCACATCTGCTATGCACTTTAATGTAACAGTTTAAGGTAGATTTAATCTCACATTTGTGTGATATACAGAACAGGCAGACAAGCTGAGTTCACAGTCACAGAATTGGTAGGGTTGTAGGGGACCTCTGGAGATCACTCAGTCCAACCCCCCCTGCAAAGGCAGGGTTGACTAGAGCAGGTGACACAGGGATGCATCCAGGGGGGTTTGGAATGTCTCTAGAGAGGGACACTCCATGACCTCCATGGGCAGCCTGCTCCAGTGCCCTGCTGTCCTCAATACAAAGAGGTTCTTCCTCATGATGAGGTAGACCTTCTGGTGTTTTGGTTTATGGCCATTGCTCCGCTTCTCGAGAAGAGTCTTCACATGCTCTTGGACCCTGCTTTAAGATACTTATATGTATTTATACTTGGGAGAAGTCACTGACACTCACCTCACTACAGCCTTCCTTCAGGTAGTTGTAGAAGATGATAAGGTCCCCCCTGAACATCCTTTCTCCCAGGACAAACAACAGATGTTCCCTGAGTTGCTCCTCATGAAACAGGACTGGCCTCAGTGCTGAGCCCCTGGCATCTGTCCAGCAGCTGGATGTGACTCCATCCCTCCGTCCTTCCAGAACTCCTTTACCCTTCAGGACAGCCTCCCAAGGCATTCTGTTAACCAGGCTCCTAAACAGCCAAACTCTGCTCTCTCTAAGGCAGTAGTTCTGCTGACTCTAATTTCCTGTTTGCTGTTTCCAAAATGACCACCAGCCACCACATCACCAGCAACCCCTCTCTGTTCCCAAGCAACAGGTCCAGTGGACCATCTTCCCTGGCTGGCTCCCTCACTGGCTGTATCAGGAAGTTCTCTTCCACACAGCCTGGGAAACTCCTAGGCTGCTTCCTCTCTGCTGTATTTCTGTATTTTTATCAGATGGATAGGAAATAGAAGTCTGTCAGGAGAACAAAGGTTAGCAATTCTGAGATTCCTCTCAGCTGCTTATAGTATAGTTCATCTGCCTATTCATCCTGTGTGGGTGGTCTATAACAGACTCACACCAGGATTTCTGCCTTGGTGGCCTTCTCACGATTCTTACCCATAAACACTCAACCCTGTTGTCACCATCTTCAAGCACTAGACAGTGACAACACTCTCAGTTTTGTTTAAAAAATATTGGTACAGAGATTTTTCTGATTAAAAACAAAAGATACTATGGCAACATTAGCCCAAGGAAAGTGCTTTATGGAAAAAAATAAGAAAAAACCCACCAAAATTTGTCGAAGTGCAACTGTTTCAACAAGGCTTGAGAGGTAGGACAGCTTCCGAGTTCTAAGGGGATCCCATCTCTACCCACAAGGAGGAAGCAAACTATGTTTGAACTAACAGAATCTTTTCATTTTTATGTTTTTATGTATTGTTGTTTTGCAAAAATCAATTAGGAAGAGAATGGTTGAATTTAAAAGAAAATATAAATACTACCCATGTCTTCAGCACTGAGCAGTCAGGTTATACAGAGAGCAAGGGGAGGTTTTCCCCTCATCTTGCTCTTTAAGGCAAGTTATTGAAAGTCAGTTAATGCTCAGAGTCTGCCAAAGGTACTTAAAAAACCTGTTTAATATATGCCTTAGTTTGATGAAGAAAGTAAGCTGTAAGTGCCTACTTCTTTCTTTTTTTGGTCATTTTCTCCCCTGGTCAATACTTGATAGCTCTTGGGAAAAGAGAAGCTCTTAGATGCTAATATTCTTTAATGCCTGGTGTATTTGTTTTGGTAAGAGCTGTCTTGAAATGGGTGGGATTTTTGACAGCTACACTACACTAAGCATTGATCTACTTAAAAGGGCATCATTTGGTATTCTTGGAGATCTTTGAGAAAGTTTGTTTCTGGTTAAAATGACATTTTCCCTTCCATTTGCCATTTGATGTAAGTGGAGCACAAAGTGCTATCTACAGAGTACAAACACATAGCTGAGCCTTTGTTTTATGGACAGTGATAACCTGCAGTTCATGTACAAGTTGGAAGGCAAAGGATATACTGAAATGAGTAAGAGGGACCAAAAAAAAAATCCTATTTCTTTAATGAGGGGAAACTGTGCAATTGTGCAATTCATTAGTTTGCCTGGATGCTCTGATGCTGTTATAATTTAGGTAAGAAGACAAGCATGTGAGTGCATATGAGTACAGTAATGATCAATTCCTGTCCCCACTGAATTAGAAAATTTCCCCATTCCCCTGAAGGCACCAATACCTCTGCTGCCTGAGCCAGCAAAGGTATGACATAGGGAAACATGGAATGGTTCAGAGCTGGCAGGACTCTGCTCCCAGGTCACTCCCCCTCTCCCCAGCACCTGCCTGCTGACAGGGCAGCCATGGGCAGCCAAATGCCATCCCTCCCCAGCAAGGGGAAAAAAAACAACTGCTCAAGAGTGGAATGGAGAAGCAGAGAACAAAAGGAAGAGAAGAGAAAGAGCTCTATTTTATTAATTCTCAGTGCAGTTTTCAAGCAGAAAGTTCAAGGCAAGGAGCTGGTTGGAGCAGTCCATCAGCATTGCAGCAGTTGTGATTAGAAACTTTCTTCACACCTTTTGACCTGCTTACTAATGAAGATTTATGTGTCCATTCAGAGCTACAATCTCATCTTGCTTTTAAAGAATAAAATGCAAGATTGCCCTCTTTACTTGTAGACATTCTTGTTATTGTTGATCAATGAAAAAGCTAAAAAAAAAAAAAGTTCTGAAATATTTGTGTATGATTAACAATTTATCAAGTTGTCATAGATCTACCTCTGTTTGTTTTCTACTTGCATAAAGGTTTGCAAAACTGCCTGTAGGGCTGGAGAGAGAAGTATTAACTCTTAATTACCTTCAAAAAAAACCCACCAAACAAAAAACCAGCTGTAGGCAAGCCTAAAATCCCAAGAGTACAATTATGTGTACATATATTCTAGTTTAAGCTCAAAATGGCTATGAAACTGATGCTCCTTCTGTTAGTTGTTTATTTTCCTGTATCTTAATTGTACTATATGTGCAGAAGTTCTCTCAGCAGTCACATTTGGTGAGATATTACCACATTTCATAGAGGATTAATAAAGATACAACCAAGAGTAGATATATTTGACAACTATGATATTATTAGAAAACCTCCATAAAAAAAGAATGTCTTGTAACAAAGCTTTAGGCTTATAATATTTGACTATCTGTCTATTTTCAAATGTGCTTACTTCAGTTTATCAACTCCAAAATACCACTTCTCAATCTAGACTTGTGTCAAAAAAGTGAGACTTTGTTAATTAGAGTAAAATTCAACTTGTAGATTAAATGGACCTCTATCAATCTTAGATTATTTAAAAATTATATAACAGGTATTCTGTTAATTCATTGAATATGCAGAGGAGTAAAAACAAGAACCAAGGTCAAGTGAAAACTGCAATGGAGCTGATTCCTCAGGGTTAAAAGGGACCATTAAGATTAGCCTGACTTCTCTCTAACACTTCCTGTAACTCTGGTACCCCACACATATTTTTAAGCTTGACTTACAGCTTCTCTTTCAGGAGTCAGTCAGATCATGACTTCAAGATCTGGAGAGAACACCAGAAACAGTGATATTTCTTTGGCATTATTCACACTTAAAAATTTATAGCTGTTATTCTGAACAAGTCCAGCTTCCTCTTGCTGTCATTCTATATTTTCTTTTGCTGTATTGATGGCTGTCTGTTAATTCTGATTTCTTTCAACACAGATCTTTTCAGACAGTAATTTGCTGTTAACTCTGTCCTAGCCTGGATAAAATAGTAAGCAATCAAAAATGGTCAAAATATAACAGGTTTCCAACTTTGTCTTTTGCTATTGAGGAGGTCCAGCTAAACCAGAGGGGCCACAGCATAGGATCAAAGTCTCAATGATTGTGAAAATGCTTGAAGTCATTACTATGTGCATAATTCCATAGATACAATTTATTTTTAAAGATAACTAGTATTCAAAAAATTGGAAGTAATCATTCTTAGAATCATAGAATGGTTAAGGTTGGAAAAGATCTTCAAGATCACCAAGTCCAATTGTCAAACTAGGACCACCACTATGTTTACCATTAAACCATATCCTTACCTGCCATATCCACACATTTTTTGAACGGTTCCATAGATGGTGACTTTGCCACTCCCCTGGACAGTCTAATCTAACGCTTTACAAACTTTTCTGTGAAGATATTTTTTTCCTAACATCCAGTCTAAATCCCCCCTGGTACAGATTGAGGCTGTTTCCTTTTGTCCTGTCACTTGTTGCCTGAGAGAAAAGACCAATCCCCACTCTGCTACAAGCCCCTGAGCCTCCTTTCCTCCAGGCTAAACAGCCTCAGCAGCTTCTCATCAGACTTGTGCTTCAGAGCCTTGCCCAGCTCCATTGCCATTCTCTGGACAGGGTCCAGTGCCTCAATGTCTTTCTTGTAGTGAGAGGACAGCACTGAAGTAGCAGCCTCTGCAGTATAAAAATTACTGCTCCCATCCTTTGGATACGAAAAAAACCCCGAAACACAAACAAAAAACAAAAGTAAGAAGAAAAAAAACCCTTCATAATGTAGATGGCCTTCTGGTTGTGTTCTTTCATGTACTCTTCTGAGCTTGGATTCAGCTCCAGTGTCTGCATTCCTTTTTATGTAATTGCAGCTGAAGTGATGAATGTTTCATGTATTTTTCAGTCCATGTTTTAGATGTTATGTCTGTTTGGGTTATCACTCTGAACATTTCTACTTTCGTTCTGCATGCAGACTCAGGAATGTTTAATTGGGATCAAAACAACAGATCTCTGACAAGCATTCTAGAGCAAATTATTGTGTAATTCCTGTGACATTTTGAAGGAGGGGAGTAAGAGGGGAGAAGTTAGTAGGGACAGTATTGAGCACCATAATCAATCCTTTTGGAAACCCCATATTTACTGGTCTGTCAAGCAATTATCAGCAAGTCCAAGAGAGTAATTCAATTCACACTGATCCTAATGGTCAGTTTAATTTAATTAGGCCTTATCAGTGAGATGTATGTTAAGAAGGTTTTGGTTTACTTCAGACTAGAACTATTGCTGCAAACTTGACCAAATAAGGTTTCACAAGATGAGCAATCTGGGGCTTCATACCTGAGAGAGAGTGTGGAAAAAAACAGTCAAGACAAACTGTGATTTAGTACCAAACAAATGCTCCAGAATAGGTCAGTAGTGTGCTGCTGGAGATGTCCTACTCACTTTTTGTGTGTCTGTAATTTTGCTTTTGGGGGTATCTTTGGTTTTATTTTGGTTTTGTTTTCTATGTTTTGGCTATGGTTTCATTTTTCTTCTTCACACTCATGCCACAGTTGTGGGACCAGTTGTGGCACTAGTCGAAGAAAAACAGAATATATTCTAAAGCAAACACACATATCCTGGATGCAAATGTTATTTTCTGTTACAGTAGTATCTTTTTCCTTCTTTAATAAGTAAGTTTCACTGAATAAGCCCTTACTAAAAACTGAATATAAGTGTTGGCTCTAATTGTCTTGTAGACAGAATCATTTTTATTAAGGTAAAAGCAGACTATACAACGGGAATATAAAATAAACAGGACTTTCAGACAAATGAATACAATCAGAAGACTAGAAGACACAAAGACCAAAAATCAGGAAGGAAATTAAGGGCTCTGTTTTTCCAAAGACATACAGAAAAAAAAAGTTATACGCTGAATTTTAGGGGAAAAGTGATGTGCTTTTCTTGATTTAGTTGTACTGGATTTACAGCTTGTTTCCTGAGAGATGTGGGGAGTACTGAAATGAGGCCCAGCCATCAAGGCTTCCCAAGGATGTGTTCAGCACAAGCCCATCTTTGTGAGGAGTCTGGTTTAACAGTTACCTTGCCAAAGCCATTCAGCTGAAATCAAACCTCTTACATAGTCTGAGAGTGCTCAAAACCCCTGATTGCTGCTACGAGACACTGCATAGAGAAAAGCAGTGCTTTGGAGGGGCAGTGTGTGAAGGATGGAGAGGCACAGATTCCTCGAGGCCTGTGGAGGCTGAGGTGTTGGCTTCACTTGGAAGCTGCCCCAGATGCTTCCTTGTAGTGCTGAAAGGGAAAAATAAATGTAACTGGATCAAAAGTTAAGGAAGGAAATGTGGTGCAGGAGGAGACTGCCCTGCAGAAGTCTGGGGAGCTTGGGCAGAGACATCTCCCATTACCTGAGGAGGCACATGGCAGCAGAAAAGCCTCACAAGAGAAAGCAGGCGCTGGAATACTTTGCATAATTCTTACTGTATAGCTTGCCTTAATTATGACATTATCCATATTCCACAGAAACTACAATTTCCAGAAAATTGTGATTACAAACCTCAGTGAAACTGCTGTTTATAAAATTATCAGAAATCATTACATCCAGAAAACAGCATTTGGATCTCAAGATTTTCTGATAGTTGTCTGTAGATAAGGTTGGCTTTTTTGGTAGTTCAGTACCCTGAGAAGTCTGATTGGTCTTTGAGAGAGGGTTTGCATGAATATAAGGATTTAATAATGTTTCTTCAACTTTATCACAATGCCAGCTGAAAATTGGACAGGCTTCAGTACGTTATGCTATATCTGATAATATCTTCAGTGCCTATGTGTGCAGTTTAAATTCAGTATGTATAGTCTTCCAGGGCAGAAACTGCTTTTTATCTCCATTCAAGCAAGTAGTCATCATACTGCTACAGTAGCAGCAGTCCTTGAGTTCTGAGAAACTGAGTCAGAATGCATATAATTATAATGGTGAAGTAATTTTGGAAGGAATTAGCATCTAACAGATCTTTATTGCACCTTAAATTTTAGGTATATTACTAGGGGAAACATCCCTGATTCCACAGATTTATTTCTCATGTATATATACATTACTTTTCAGACAGATTACAGAGGGCAGTGCAGTAATGTCTCACTGACACGTAACACTTATCATCCAACTCGGGATGGATAAAAACCTTTCCAACAGATAGGTTATTTTTTTATGCTTTATTAACACTGTGTGGCAAAACTCACACCTTTGATTTCCTTACCTAATGAAGCAGTCTTTTACTGTCTCGAACAGGACATTACACTGAATAGACACATTTGGGTTAATCTTACATAGAAAATCATCAGGTAGTCCAAGCTGTGAATGTATAAAGGAATTGAATGTGGAAGAATTAGAACCACCACATATTTTCAGGCCTGCAGTTATGATACAGCCGTAATGATCTTTTTCTCCTCTCATAACTTCCTTTTTGGAAAAAACTTCTAAATATCATTATAACGAGTAACTTTTATGAAAACACTGTTTTAAAAGCTGTATGATTGCTTGGTAGGCCGTTATCACTTGATAACACTGGCAAGAAAAAGGGTAAGACAGAGGTACCAAAATGGTATGATGGTAGATGAAAAATTTGTGAGTCAAAAATCCCATTCCAAAACTTGAAATATAAGAATAGATTACAATTCTGTATACCTACATACACTCCCCCCCATATATCTATTTAATGTATAGAAAAGTGTGAGAAAATATATGATAATACACAATAGGTTTATTTGTCTACATTTATAGGAAAATAAAGGGACATGCTCTGAATGTTCAGTAAGGCCTCTCAAGCCCACCACGAATGAACAGATATGTCCCTCCATAATGTGACACTAAACAGAGCAGATGTTAAATATAGATCTTGAAGCAAAATCAGTTTCTAGTGAGTTTTGCCTTTGACCTCAGCAAAATCAGGACTTTGCCTTATGTTTTATCAAATTATTATTCTGAAAGCCTTTTTGGTTTTGTTTGAGGTTTTTTTTGTTAGTTTTGGTTATTTTTTCCCTCTGGCCATTCTTTTTCTAATCCCAGATTATAAAATATCATTCCAGTGAGAAAAAAAAAAAAGATCTCTCTGCATAAAGCTCATTCAGTAGTAACAGCTCTCAGCTGCAGAAGAGCATAGCAGATTTCCTCATAGAAGGCTTCTTCTCAACAAGCAGTTTGTAAGGACTACTTATACTCTGTGTATAAACTGTGAGTTTTTTTGGTCTTTCAAAAACATGAAAGTATCTCTCTTGTGTTCCAAATTATTTTGGGAGACAAAGATAAACAAGGTCTCTGCTCTGATATCAAACCACCCACATGGCATTTACTTTTCATTGGCTGAATTCCCAGCTTCTGGTTCCTCAGTGGATATATAGCACAGCTGCTCCATGTAACACTCTCCTGCTCCAAGTCAACCCCCTTTGGTAGTGGTGGATAGAGAAGCTTCAGCAGCATAGGAGGAAGGAAGAGACTGTGGTAGGCAAGGTGAGAAGCTGGTGAAGGTGTTTGGGTAGGGTAGGAGGGATGGTCCTTGAGAGCTCTGGGCAGTTGTGGATCATTCTCTGAGGTGGATGGGTGTTGGAGAATGAGAGTTGGTGTCCCTAAGGTGACTCTCCGTAGCGGTCTGTCACTGATGGGGTTCTTCAGGGCTCCATCCTCAGCCTTATGCTCTTCAATATCTTCATAATAGACTGGAACAAAGGACTGGAAGGGATACTGAGCAAGTTTGCAGGTGATACAAACCTGGGAGGAGCTGTTGACTCCCTCCAGGGCAGGGAGGCCCTGCAGAGAGACCTGGACAAATGAGAGGCCTGGGCAGTCACCAACCCTGTGAAATTCAACAAGGGCAAGTGCTGGAATCTGCACCTGGGATGGGGCAAGCCTGGGTGTACAGACAGACTGGGGAATGAGAGGCTGGAGAGCAGTGCCAGGGAAAGGGCCCTGGGGGTCCTGGCTGATGGAAAGCTGAATCTGAGCCAGCAGTGCCCTGGCAGCCAGGAGGGCCAAGCGTGTCCTGGGGGGCACCAGGGACAGCATGGCCAGCCAGGCAAGGGAGGGGATTGTCCTGCTCTGCAGTGGGAGGCCTCACCTCAAGTGCTGGGGGCAGTTCTGGGTGCCATGATACAAAAAAGACATTAAGCTCTTAAAGAACATCCAAAAGAGGGCAATGAGGATGGTGAAGGGTCTGGAGGGGAGGCTGTGTGAGGCGGGGCTGAGGGCACTGGGTCTGTTCAGCCTGGAGGAGACTGAGGGGAGACCTCACTGCAGTTACAACTCCATCATGAGGGGTGACAGGACCCGAGGGAATGGCCTGAAGTTGTGTCAGGGGAGGTTTAGGTTGGATATTAGGAAAAGTTTCTTCCCTCAGAGGGTGGCTGGGCACTGGAACAGGCTCCCCAGGGTGGTGGTCACAGCACCAGCCTGGCAGAGTTCAGCAAGCATTTGGATAATGCTCTCGGGCACATGGTGTGATTCTTGGGGCATTCCTGTGCAGGGCCAGGAGTTGGACTCAATGAATCTTTTGGGTCCCTTGCAACTCAGAACATTCTGTGATTTTAGGATTCTCGTATCAGGGAAAAGTCTGAAGCTAAGCTGTGGGGTATGATTTGAGACTTGTTTGTCTCACCAGATGAAGAACATTTCACATATGACCTGAATGGTTGTGTGCGATAGAATAGTTTTATACTCCTTTTGGATGTGATTAAAAAGAAAGTTGTAGACTCCCTTGCCTTTAGTCCAGATAGAGTTACAATCTGTAAGCAGTCTTTAAAAATAAATTACTTCCTTTCACAGAACGCACTTCAGTTTTGAATAGCAATAATTTTGTCTAGGTGTAAGGGTACCTAAGAAGTGGTGCTTGGACATTTAAAGGTATTTTTGCTCACATCACCTAATAATACCCCTCCTGTGGAGCTTAGGGAAAAAAAGAACAGAAATGATTTTGATAAATGCCAAACAAACATAAAAGATGAAAAGTGACTGTTTCTATTGAATTAATATTTTGACAAAGTCTTTGCTACATAAGGCCTGTGCTTACACGGCTGTGGGGCAGACACACAGAGGAGAGATGAAGGCAACTGCCCTTTGCAGTGCACGCCTGCCCTGCTGCAGAGTGATGGAATACAATTAAGAAATCAAGCAATATTCTCTGGCTCATGCTAGACTCCTCTATGCTCTCTAACCATTATTTTGTTGTTACTTATTAATTTACCTAACTGAGTGTGTTTGCTGGTTTTTTACTGTCTTATATTTCTCAATTACTTTTTATTTTTATGTCAAATTTGTCAAAGTTTTGAAGGTCTGAGATTGTGGTGCTGTGTTTCTCCATTACCTGTTTCTCCAAGACATGGTTGCAGTAGGTGTTTCACTATTATCAGAATTACAATGAGTAAATAGTTGTATTGTTGAGATGATTATAGCAACCCTATTTCTAATTCCTTATTAACTTAACTGTGTTATGCTAGTGCTTGCTATCATACACATGTCCAGTCATGCACAGTTTCTGCTGAATTTTGTTTGAAAAACAGGAGAAAGAGAAAGAAAACGTGAGTTGTTTTCCTCATAAAGGAGGCTAGAAATAGCATTTCTGAGCCTTCCAGAAGTGTGGCAACTCCCTGTTCTGGTGTGAGACGTACTCAGCCCTGCTGCAAGCATCGAGGCATTCCCCATGCTGTAAGTGGCAAGGAGAACACACCTAGAAGCTCTATTGCCTTGTGCATTCAATTTAAAAAGTTTTAGCTGTTGTCCTCCCATAACTGACTCAGTAGTTCTAGAGGTTTAATCTAAAAAGTTTAAACGAAAATTACTTTCAAGTAACCTTATAGTCTGTTGTCATAGAAGATGGTAAGTCTTGATTCAGTGTACAGCCCTGAATAGGACATGAAATGACCTTAAGTTTCAGTTGAATGGATTGTTACAGTGAATGAAGAGACACTAATTCTTTGGGTGACAAATTCAAAGCATTAGCTTTTGTTAGGAGACTGCTGTATAGTTGGTGATAATTCATTTTAAATTGGGTCTGATGTCAAAGCAAAACTAATTCATATTATTTTTTTGAATGCAGATTCCAAGATATATCATAACTCTATTTACATTGCCTACGAAAGACACTTTTGCTTAGCTCTTAAATCACCAGACTTTAGATATATTCACTGTGTTTCAATATGCATCACCCTGGAATGGAGTGGTCCTAAGCATTTCCTATCTCCCCATCTCCTGCCTCGTTGCTGTCATGGTTTTGTGGCTGTGTCTGACAGAACACAGCCTAACTGTGCTCTGCAGCCCACCTGAACTACTGGTGATAATTGTCCCTTGATCCATGCTTTGCCCACTGCTTTCTCTCCACAAATGTTTTTAAACTATCCTGTTAACTACTAAAGGAAATTTTTAATTAATTCCAGTATAGTCTCTAAACTGGGATTAGAAGAGATTTACAGGAGAGTAACAGTTAATAAAGTAATAATCAGGTTAACTGGAATAATCAGGACAAAAAGAGGAAGATTCTTTTGCCCGTACCATTTCCCTACCTATTTATATATTTAAAAAAAAAATTAAAAAAAAAAAATCAACAAACAAACAAAACCCAAAGAACCCTTTCAGGTTTAGAGCAAGCATGCTTGTTGAAAGACAGATTATTTGAAGTTGGTGGTGGTAATAGGTGTTGTACTTATCCTTCCTGTCTTTTAGTTTACAAAAAAGGAAACAGGAGGGGGAAGGAAATCGTACCTTTCCTACTTTATTTGCTGACTAGAGCTAGAGAAGAATATACTGCAGATGCATATATACTGTTAAATGTGAAAGAGATAAAAGCTGTTTTTAGGGAAAGGATGCACAAGAAAAGACTGCATTGAAAAGCAGTTCCTGCTTGATGAAGTAAGTAGCCTTTTTTCTTAGGGACTTTAAGCTTATTTGAATAGGATTGTAAAAGCAGGAAGCATAATCTCTCTCTCAGACAGGCGAAGGCTGTACTCCAGTGTTCAAACAAAAAGCAGACAGGAGCACAAGTGCTTCCAAAATGTTGCTCCCTTACCCTGTGTCCCCGGAGTGCTGCTGCAGCCTGCCCTCCCGAAATCCTGGGTGAACGAGGAGGGCCGCTACTACCGGGAAACTGAGATTACTGATTAGGAGAGAACATAATCAGGTAGATTGAGCCTGTGGAGGGAGAAACCATTTCAGCCAGGAGGGAGGGAGCGCAGCACGCTCTGGCTGTGTACTTTGGGAGAGTACCTCGCTGCTGTTTAAGAAAACAAAACTGGCTGTAATTCTCCCGTCGGCTTCTGAGGAGGGGGTGCTCATTTTGCGCCTGTGAAACTGGAGGGTGATTGCAGGCGTGCCTTACCTGCACCTGGCAATGAGTCTCCCTCCAGGTTTCTCCTACTTTGGAGAATGTGTTAGAGAGAAGTACCCACGGGGAAATCCACTGGCCGCTTCCCCACGAAGGTAGCAAGACACCGCAGTGCCGGCAATGCCTGGGGATGCCTCGGGTGAGTACCGGCTGTAAATGAATACAAGGAGTATTCAAAAGAGTGAAGAGCAGCGGCAGCGCAACCCTGGAGACGGCATTTAGGTCAGTCGGCTGCCTCCCGGGATTCTGGGGCTGCTGGGCGCTGCCTGCTGCTCACAGGGGGTTCGGGGAAGTTCCTCTGCCAGGGCTCCCAAGTGAAGGGCGAATGAGGGGCGACTGACCCCGACCCCGTCCGGGCACCCGCTCCGTTCGGCCAGATATCCCTGCCTTGCGTAACTTTTATTTTTAAATCTGGTCCAAACCCGGGTGGAGAATATCAACAGGGTGTTAATAAGGAAAGGGGAAACAAACAAACTTTTGTATGTAGTAAGTCTCCGATTTGCTTAAACAGATTTATTTATTTATTTTTTACCCGCCGATGGGAGGGAAAGCTGCAAAGTGTTCAGTGGCAATACAAGGGAGTTGGCACAGTCATGGTAGTAGATGTTAGCTGATCAAAGAGGATTTAATTGTTTTGCTGAATGAGCTTCTCATTATAAAGACAGTAGAAAGATGCAAAGTTTGCTGCAAACAAATGTGGACATGGTCAAATGAATTACTCAACTGATGATATAGAAATAGCTTGGAAACTGGGCCATCGGGCAAAAACAACCTTGCATTCAGTCGAGGATAATTGCATGGACATGTCTACAGAGGATTGCTGCTGAAAAGTAGCTAAAGTAACTTCATATCTTTCAAGACTTTTGGAAATAGATCTTGAGAGAATATTTGGCTGCATATATGTAATACAATGCTCCACTTGTGTGAAAAAATTTAATCCTATTTTCTTTTATAAATAGGTACCTTGATGCATTGTAACAAGCTTTATTAAATTCTTCCTCCTAAAAGTGGAGGGAAAATATGTATTTTCTCTGAAGCAAACAATATTTTTTATGTCTCATGCAGAGAAAACCAGATTTTTGCAATGGTTCAAAGTTGAAATATCTTCAGGGTATTTCAAAATTAATTTTGTTTTCTGTGTTTTGCATCCTTACCTAACGTGAAGACACAAAATGATGGTTGGTCCATTAGAAGAACGTGTAGCTTTTTCATATTGTCTGTTTTTATTGGGGTGGTTAAAATATTATTTCCTGTTATTAAATAACTTTAATTAATCTTATCTCTTAAAAAAAGGTTTTGTTTTTATTTCTATTTCAACATTTGTGCTTTATTCATAACACACATTTCTGTGCAAACTACAGAGGCCAGTTAATGGTTTATGAGTTCAAGCTGAGCTGAATATAGCTAAGCTCTGTCTTGCTTGACATTTCATCAAAAGCTTTGTTGATTTGCAATGTTTACGGACCTATTTATTGAACCTTCACAGCTTGAACTATGCCACTGAGCTTGTTGACATTGCTGAGTTTATCTCTTGGTACTTTCACAGTCTCAGAAGAAAAGTTTAGAGCAAATGAGTTATAACAAACTTGTCACAGTTCATAAAATATGCAGTTAGGACAATGAAGTTGATCTTCTTGTTCATTGATCGTGATACATTAGAGAAATCTGAGTAGGCAAACACAATCTTATCTGGGTAGGTGAGTGTGTCCTCTTCCTTTATACTAAGATTTGACTGTAACCTCTTAAGAGGTTTAAAAAATAGCTCATGAAAGAACAAATATTTTCTGCCCATGAGACTACTTCTATTTCAAAATGAAATCTGGCTGTTTTGCAGCATGAAATAACATGTTTATTGTTCTTCCATATAGATCTTATTTTGTGAGGAGTGATATATCAAATGAGCATACAGCAAATTGAATCAGGGGCTCATAAATACCATAAAAATCATTCAGCTTTTAACAGTAAGAGCATCCCATGCTCTGTGCTGCTCTTCAGAACATCCTGTCTGCCCAACCTCTATTTTTAGCCAATAAGATATATCTTGCTATATCATCTACCACTGTTCCTGGATCAACAGTGCACAGTATTGTGGTTTCAGACACTTCTCTATGTAACTTGAAGAGAAGTGAATCAAAAGTATTGCAGCTTCTTGGCATCTCATAGTTTTCAAAAGAAAACTATGCACTATTTATTCACCAATGGTGAAATGGATGGCTTAAGAAGCCATGGATTGGTTCTTGTTTTTCATTTTTTGGTTGCATGGGAAGTATTTTTCCCACGTGAATATTTACATAGCTGCCATTAACTGGGTTAACATAGCTGTTCATTCTCCTTTGAGAATTCTGGGTATGCAACCAGTTATAAACATCCAAAAGGGAAACTGGTTATTAAAAAAAAAAAAAAAGGGAATTTTTCAATGTAATTGAATGGACTTTGATTGGGCTCTTGGGTTCTTTTTAACAATGAATGCATAAAGACTTTGTTTTTCAAAGAAAAAGTAATTGCTTATTGATTTTTGAATGCGAATTGTATTCTAAGACCTCAATGAGTAAAAAAAAGGAAATACAGGAATATGTTTGTGGGAATATTTGCTTTGCTTAACTACTGCTGTGCTATGTAGCCTGCTGATATTACCTGGGTAGTTTTACCAGGGTCAAATATCTAGGCAATAGAGACCAATAAGCTCTTTCAGCCAGCACGTCCAAACAAGAAATCAGCATTGATATCTTGTTTCCTGAACTGCAGGTGCATTAGTAGATTAGCCTCCTAGCTTGAATAATTGAATTGGGAAGGTGAGAAGAGCCCCTATATACTTATTAGAATATTTGTATGAATAAATTCAAGGTGTTGCCATCTGATTGAAACATTCTTTTATAAGTAGTTACAGAAAATACCAATCAGCCCTTATAGACATATACAACTGCTTAACTCTGTGGAAAATGAAACATACTTTGTAGAGAGCATTTAAATTAGTGAGAATTCATCATCAGAAGTTCTAAAGTTGATTTTGTGCTGTGTGCATGGCAGGGTAAGTCTGGAGAATCTACAGAAACCAAGAACTGCATGAAATATTTAAAAGTATTTGAGTATATGCTGTAGCATTGTGTTTTTAATAATGGTATTTTTAATTTACTTTGTTTATCAGGCTGTTCTGTTCTTATGCCATTTGTCAGCCTGACCTGTGGTTTTTATTTACTTTTTTTTTTAATAGTAGCAGCATCCTTTGGTCTGTTTTCCTTTCCACATAAGAATTCACCAAGAAGAAAGTCAAGCACATGCTCTAAGTGTTGTCTGAGCTGACTCTTGTACAGCACATGGGCCACTGTTGTCTATGTAAAAGGTTCTTAATTTAGGACTTGTTAGACTGTAGGACCAGTCTTTCCTACCTGGAGTTGTTTTGTGATCATACTAGAAAGTATTGGGATTAAGGACAATATTAGATTCCCAGTAAAATATCCAACAATCATCTGTAAAACTGTACTGTTAAGTACCCATGTAATGTCGTATGTGGAACACTGAACTCAGTAGGTCTTAAATCTAGACAGCTTTGAAAGGTAATTTAAAAAGACAAAAAAAAAAAAAAAAAATGTATATCTACCTTCCT
>VZTR01000968.1:52000-84835 GCA_013400775.1 Chaetops frenatus | reverse complement strand
ATATATATATCTATATATGTATCTATATATCTGTTAATGTGGGGGTTTTTTGGGGAAAAATATCTCCCTGGAAAGAGAAAAAGTTTTCATAACCTGTAAAACAAAAATTTCAATATGCCTCATGTCTTACCTTTCTTGTGATCAGTAAAATGGTTTAATTATCATTTCTCCCCATGAAGTGACTAGCCTACAGTTAAATGCTATGAATAGTCCTCATCCTTCATGACTGAGAATTCCCACCTGCTATTAGTAACTGTCAGCATGCATGATTGTTTCTGCTCTGAAAGTCTTGGTAGAGTTCCTCATTAATTAGTTTGTGTACAAACATGACTACCTCTGCCAGTGGGAATAATGAGATGCCATTAAAGGTAAAGCCAGAGAAAATCTGTCTAAAGTAGATGAATCTTCATTACAGTCTCACCATATGACCTTTATCAACATCTCAAGCTTCATTACACACACAAGGTTGTTGCATCAGATTGGTAGTGATAGTTTCAAATGCTCATTTTTAGTTATATGGATATGCAGATCATTTCATTCCTCTTAGATTCTGCTTTTCACCAGTTTTTATCTATGTGTTTTAAAAGTTCTTTGCATGAACAAGTAACACTGATACATAAGTGTGGGTGATAAAGGGCACCTAATCTTTCTCAGGTCCAAGGGGACAAATCATGTAACAACCAATGGATGTTTTTATAATCAGTTCTGAAATTTTAAAGGTACCATGCCTTTTCTTTATGTGGACTCTGAGGGGCATTCCTTGGTGCAATACAGAAGAGAAAGAAAATTATTTCCTTCAGAAAGTATAAACAGTGTGACCGAGGCAAGTGTCAATCTAATGTCATGGTTGTTATGTTGGTATTTCCTTCAAATAATGGATGTCCATCATTGATATTTAAAAGGTTACCTTGATAACCCCAAGGAGAAGTTGTCTTGTAGGTTTTGGCTGACCTACAGGTGTATTAAGCTGTAACAGTCACCAAGAAATTGGATTCTGCTCAGACCTGGGACTGCCTGTTCCTATGTGATTTTTCCAGAAGTCATTTTCAACCCAGATTGCAAGACAGGTGACTTCTGTACCGTGTCAGCTGAAAGGTCTTAGTTTATGGATGGTTTTAGCTTAGCAGAATAGCACATGTTGTTTCACTGATGAGAGTCCTCAAGTAATTATTTTAACTGAGTTTTTCCTTTATCTGAGGTGAATAAGACCTCAATGTCAACACTCCTAATTTGACCTTTTTTGGAACAGGACCTATGGTTCCTGGTCCTATGAGATCCACTTTTTGGTCATGCAGAGAAGCTGGCAGTAAATTTTTTCAGTGCCTTGTTGACCCCAGTAACCTCCCCATTCTCTGTCCTTGTGTGGTGGTTGTTTGCAGCCTGATACCTGTGGCTTCCAGTGACCTGCCCACTCACAGTGAGCTAATTCTTTTGTTTATCTCCATTGCAATAATACTTGTACTACTCAGGGGTTCACATAAGTGCTTGTCCTAATTAACTGCTGTGTCAGTAGCTCAGAATGAATCCCAGACAGATTGAGGCAAAGGAACTTTGTCTGGGAATTTCCAGGTTGGTTCAAATTCCTAAAGTCAGGAGTCCTTAGCTCCTGCTCAGTTAGGGAGTGGGGGTGGCAATTCACACCAAAGCAAAGGAGTTACTAAAAAGAAAAGATCATTCTGGGGTGGGAAAGAGGTTCTTGTTTTGGTTTGATTTTTTTGATGGTTTCTTTTTTTGGTTGGTTGAGTTTATTTTTTTGTTTTGTTTTTGTTTGGTTTGGTTTGGTTTTTTTTAAGGGTGGGGGTGTGTTTTTTGTGTGGTGGGTTTTTTGTGTGTGCAACAGGAAGGGAAAGAGGAACACTAGAGTGTATTAGTTCTGTTGCAGGAGGACTCTGCTCCTTTCTTTTGTGGGAGGGTTGGCAGATTGCTGCTTCTGAGTGGTGATGAAATTCTGAGCGCTGTTGAGCTGATTCCTTGAGGCTGAGATTCAGACACCCCTGGACTGGTTAACTCCTCCTGAAAGAAGCAACCAAAATGTGTGGATAAGGAGGCTCCTGGTAGTTCTGGAGGAGTAACTGCAACACAATGGTCACAGAATGGGTCATATTGTCCTCTGCTAGGATTGCAGCAGTGCTGTGCACGCTCCACGGTGAGATGCTGTGAGCCACAGCTGCAGGGCTGCCACACTGCTCTCAGCTGAACTTGACAGTGCTAATGCAGAGTGTCAGGGCATGCAAAGAAGATTAGAGACCCACAGGTTTTTGCCAGGATATTTGTGCTTGTGATCAGGAAGTGCCCATGATCTGGGGTCACACACACTCTTTTCTTTTTAGAGCAAGAGTTTGTACTCTACTTATTGCTCCTAGAAAAAGCTAATGGGCAGTATTTGGTGGGAGATTCTTCTGTTAAACTGAGTATCTGTCTTAATTCCTTTTGTTATTCCCTCCACTCGTTATTCTAATATTAGACAAGCTGATATGATTGGTCCTCAGCCCTTGTAAGAATTATGTGTTTCAGAGTATGTAGACTTGGTCAAAAGTGAACAAGCCATGAGAAGCTCAGTAGAAGCATCCTGCTCTTTGCAGCAGAGGTATGCCATCATGCTCTCATCATGATTTGAGCATCAGTTCCTTATTGGGAACGAGTAATTACACATACTTTAATTTTATCTTGTTTTAGGCTCTTTTTTTCCCTTGTTCTTGTTTTTTTGGGTTTTCGTTTTGTTTTGTTTTTTCTTATGTGGACACTGTAAAGAAGAGCTATGAAGAATTGGTCTTTTGCTGGACTGGCTATTCCTTTTACTGAAGGTCTAGTTGCAATATTTAAAATTTATAATTCCATTAATAACTAGCCATTTTATTTTAACATCTCAAATTGTCACGATTTATCTATTGAATTGGATCAATTTACATTCAAATGCATTTCCATTCTAGAGTTGTATTCATCTGCATTATATTAGAAGCTTCACTCTGTCAAGGAACCCTTTTAGTGTTTGAAGAAATAACTATTAAAATGGGTTAGCAACTTTTCAGTGACATCTTCAGGAAATATTAACTCAATGATTCTTTTTCTCAAATTGTTATTTCATTAGGAAAAAAACCTCTTATTTTTGTTATTTTCAAAATGCCAGTATTGTCTGGGCTTTTCCCTCTTTGTATTTTGGAATCATCTCAGTAAATAGTGTCATAAATTCACAAATGTAAAAAAAATCGATTAAAAAACTAAAAAGGTTGCAGCCCACATTTTGCTTTAATTTGGGAAGAAAAAAAGAGCACTTACAAATTCCATAATATGGCAAACTAGATTTTATTTCCTGCCTAACTGATAGCAATTTATGTGTGTTCCTCTTTTTCTACTTGTGCACACAAGTTTCCTTCATCCTGCTTTTCTGTCAATGGTTACCCTTATTGCTTTTGTTTGTTTGGAAATGCCCCTACTGTAACAGTAACCTGTACTGTAACCTCAAAAGTGTGAAATAATAATAAAAGATCCAATTCAAAGGTCTTGTAAGAAGTTGTAGCTAGTGTTTGTTGATTAGATTCCTCAAGTGGTATCTGGTTAATATGCAGAACTTGATGGATGAGCAGTCGAGCTTCTGAGCTTGACCATAAGGAGTTAAGAATGAGAAGCACTTTTGTGCAGATTGCAAATTGCTGTTGCTAATTCTCCTGTCTTCACCAGTTGATGTAGTATCAATTAGCAAATATAGGTTTTAATGCTGCCTTTAATATTCATGATTCTTAATTGTCTTTGTTAATTGAGAAGAAACACTCTGGTGCACAATGCCTGACAGGTAAGAATTATGATCTGCTGCTTGTGTTGGCAGTGGTCCAGAGAAAAGTAGGTTACTGATACACAGGTATGTGCAGACATCTTACCCACAGATTTGTTCTTTTGACGGTGAATTTCCCTGCTTCTGATAGACCATCTGAATAAGGGAACAGCTGGTTACAGGTAGAGCATCTGAATAACATGTTTTGAGGAATCACTTTTCAGGTTCATTTACAACAGAGAGCAGGCACAAAAGGAAAAACAGAAACACTGGAGGTTCAGCTGGAAAAGTGACTTGGAGGTGGCTCACTAAAACTAATTTAAGTTTGTGTTTGGTTTTGAAAGAGACTTAAGATCTTGGCTTATTTAAATGCTTTCTAAAATTTTGTCTCAGCTCAATAGTGCTAAAAATTCAAGGAAACGAATCATATAGCAGGTTTAGTAAAGTATGTTTTCTATAAGAAATAATTCTAAATGAGGCTTTCAGTCATTTATATTCGAAGGATAGGTTCTTAACCAGAAAAGGTGGTCATTCTATGTTCCTTTAGAGACAGAAATGGCTTGATTTTTAAATGTTAATTAAAATTAAAAACTTAATTTTTCATGAGAGCTGTAAAATAAATTGAACTGGAAGCAGCTTACACAGAGAATGAGACTTATCAGTTAATTTTATTGTCTAAGATTTGGCATCTTGGCTGATGCCAAAAGTGAGTCTCAATTAAAATTTCACTTTTTCTTTTGTCAGGGTTAGCCTTTAGAAATTACAGCAGCATTGTGTGGCATGAGCTGCTCTGTACCAGATGGACTTCAGAGAAATAATGGAAGCAATATTGCTCCCAGCTTGGCAAGTGGTGCATGGGCTAAGCTGCCCAGCTGTACACCATGGGTTTCTGTGGAGGATATTGGAGCAGGAATCTGGTGCTTTGTAGGGTTCATGGATTGTTGTTGTGAGAAAGTGGGTAAAAGCTTCCTTTTCCACCCCTGTACAGCAGCTTTTTGTAAGGTACAGATAGGCATGTTGCTGGCTGGGACTGCCTCTTTAGCTGATATTTTATTGTAGCACTTTTCTCTTTTGTGGTTGTGTGACAATTCTATTGTATTTTCAAATCAGAACAGTTAAAAACATCCAGAAAGAAGGATTGTTTGGAAAATAAACTTAGAATAAGAGACGTGGATTAATAAAGATGAGTAAGAGTAGTAATTAATGCTTCCCCACAGGCTCACCAAATGTAACTGTGCTCAGATTGCTGGTAGCAGTAGCCCAATTATTAATGGACTACGTGTCCACCAGTGTTAGAAGGACATTTGGAAAGATTTGGGTTCATGGCTGCTCCTTCTGACATATCCGTGACTGCATCTGCACAATAACAAGGGCAATCTGGAGATCCTGTATGAGGAAAATTACTGGGGAGGGGAATGGTGGGGGGAGTTGGTTTAAGGCATGACATTATGAATACAGGAAGGTTGAAGGGCAGAACAATACTTATGAGCCTGGAGCTATTTATAATTGTTAGAGTTTCTTATGGTTAGATTATTTTAATTTTCTGTTGCATGACTAGATACAATTCCTTGTCAAAGCTCACCTGTTATGTTAGCGACCATGCCTTGGGAAGTGATGTATCAGCCTAGGGAGATTATGGTTGTACTTGCAGTGGAAGATTGCCCTGTGTATGTAGAAATATCAGACTGCCAGCTCTACACCATATATGTATTCTCAGCTGGTTACAGTGTTTTGGATCAGTAATTGAAAATATGTGACTGGTACAGAAATAGGATAGTAAGGGCATCACAGTATCAGGCTTACCTGGAAACACTTCAGCCTTTGAAAATAGGCCTGGTCTTCACCACCTTGAGGATTTCTGTGTATCCTGAGTTTTTCCAAAATCAGTGTCGCTTTGTCCATTTGCAGTGCCAGAATATAATGAATACATACATAACAAAATAGCCCCAGCATCCCTCACAGAGTTATTGTTTGAAGTCTGATGATTTTTTTCCTCTTTATTTAGGGAAGAGAGAAATTACTGTTGGGTTAATGTACTGCAAATTCAGATGTTCTGGTTCGTAGATAAAATCTGATTGTGTCTGGTGAAGGGATTTTTAATTTTTTTTTAATTGGAAAAGATTTTTATATTTATTAATACTGTTTTCTGGGAGATTAAAAATCAGATTTTTTTCTCATTTATGAGCTGAAAACTGTTGAAATCAGTTGCACTTCAAAATTTCTGTTGGTGAGTTGGGTAGGCCATGACTAAACCTTCTTCTAAACCATGACCTTCACCATTTAAGCCTTTAGGGTACAGGTTTTTAACAATGTGTGGTGTTTTCTGTGCATTGATATGCTGTGTAACAATACCTGGTACATCTGGAAGTAGCTTATTAGGGATACTTCTTTATACTTACTGGAATTGAAAGGCAGTGATACCTGACAGGCCAAATATTTTAATATGGAAGTGAGCATATAGATTAAATTGTGAGAGATAATTCTACAATACCATTTAAAAATTGTCCTTAGTTTCTGAAGGATTCTTTGAATCCCCTTAATACCTTCAATATGTTCAACTTTGTATATTAATTATATGATTAGGCTGAAATTATTGTGGATCTTTTAACACTTGCTGATTCTGTGAGCTTCAAATTGATGTAAAAAAAATGTGAAGTCTAAAGTTATGTTAGCAGGAACCAAGAGGTGACATTTCTCCTAAACTGTGAAAGTAAAGTCTTGTTAGAAATCTGCTATCACTTTCATCATTGCAACTTCATGTCTTGGCGAGATGTGGTGACTCAGGGTTATTATAGTTGTCAGCTCAATACTAGAGCAGAACAGCTTCAAAAATGTCCTATTAACCTATCTCATAACCCAGTGCCAAAACACTTTCATCATCTAGTCTATTCCAGGACATTAATACAGCTAAAGATTTATCGTTTTATTACTCAGTGCAAAAAAGTCAAATTACTTCCTTGTGTCAAAATAAATTTCCCAGAAATCATTACCCAAATCACCTCTTCCTGTTTCTGTGCCTCCTACTAACTCGAGTTTCTAACCAGTCTGATTTTGGAAGGGTCCTCTGCCTTTTTATTGACATATGTACAACATCTAGTAGCCTTTCTCTGGTCAAAGATATATTAAAATTATATTATTACTGATGCATTAAAAGCTTAGTGCTTACTCTTCTGGGTAAATATTCTTATGTGTTTCTATGATTTCTATAATATTTTAATATTAAAAAGAAGTAGAGCTAGTCTTTCTTCTTTTCTTATAGGTAAATTAATATAAACGTTAGAAAAATTAGTTTTATACTCAGTTGTCACAAAAAAAAAAAAGAAAAAAGCCATGTGGTGGATATTCCTGTTTGTAACTTCTGGTAGCTATTTCACTTGAAAGAAAAGAACAGACCAGCTTATACTAGAGCTACTAATTAAAAAACAGTCATGAATGTAGAACAGAGATAAGTAATAAGAACTCCGAGAAGGTGATTAGATTTAAAGGTGACCTTAAATGGTCAGGAAGAATAGGCAGATTGTTTTATTTGGATACCAATTCCTTTTGTTTCCTCACTCCGCCCCCAAAAATTGGGTGACTAGGAGCATGCATATAGAAGAAACTTCAATAATGATTTAATAAATTTAGCATTACTTATACATTACTGTTCCTCTAGTTTGAGATGGAACTTCATTACTAAAAATTGTAGCATGAACTGATACTACAACATCTATTGCTGCTGTTCACAATGTATTTAGAGTCAAGGTAGAAATTACTCTTTGTTCTCTAAAAGCAGAAATAGTTAACTATGTTTACTTTTTAACAATTAATTGTCTTAAAAACATTCAATGTGGAATGCTGGTATTTTTCCTATCTAAGCAGTAATGTTTCTAAATACTTACTGTTTGTTTTTCTTTTAAAGGCACTTGCATCACATTAGTATGCATACATTACTATGAATAGGAATTCTTTTCTTTATAGTAGAGACTATTGGATACATGTTTTATGAAATGGCATGAATTAACAAATTCAGACTGGGGAAATCCCCTAAAAAGAGAATGCATAAGAATTTGGATACAGCAATGGTTGGAATGCAATTCTTTTATCTCACAAAAAGTTCTTACAATTTATATTTTCTTAATTTTGCATAAGGACTGAGCTAAGGATTTCTGGAACTTTATTTGAAACTGAGAGGGAGCTTTACTTTGTGCAGAATTTCTGGTAGCTCATCCAGCTTCACTTCCCAGCTTTGCATCATCTGAACCATGGTTTCATGCCTCAACCTTGTCTGGCCAATTGGGAATGTTATCTCCTAGGGAAAAACCAAATATTTCCTCAGTCAGAGTGAGAGACAGGCTCTCTTGCCCAAAGCTGAGGACTCTCCTGAGAGACAAGGCTGGCAGAGGTTCAGGTGCCTGCCCAGAAGAATTCAGAGAACAGTCTTGATGGCCCTGTCCTCAAACACAGAATTATCTTCTCATAGTAAAAGTGCAGTCAAAACCAGCTAGCCCTAGAGCATTTCTGTAAGTGAGTAAATCATTGTGTTCTGACATGCGAAAATCAAAACTGTGGACTTAGCTTTCTAATTGGCTCCAGACAGGGATCACAGTGAATCAGTAATTAAACACAAGCTGTCAGGGCAGTCCTGTAGGTTGAAAGCCTAATCCCCGTGTGTGCAGACAGGGAAATTGTCAGGAGAGGCTGGGAGATGGCTGCTGCTGTGAATAACAGGGGTGAGGGAAATCACCCATCATCTGCTCTGCCAGTACATCTTGTCCATGGCCTCAGTGAGGCTGGCACGGAGCACACACTGCCTGTCAGGTTTCCAAGGGATGTTAGAGAAGGCAAGCAGCAAAATAATGAACTGAAGGAACTTCAGATGAGGTCTCTGGTTGCTTTTATTTCAGTATAGGAGAGGCCCTAGATAGTTCGTAGAACATGGAGGAAGATTCTGAACAATAATTGGATTTTTCCCTTTAAAAAGTTATGCATAAAAGGAAGGACAGGAATTAATTTTAAATATTGGATACATAAAGGATTTTATTTTATTACACAGCAAAAAAGATAATTAAATGAAAAAAATGATGAAGAGTTGTTTTAAATTTTTTACCTTTATTAACTGTTAATTTAATAACAACTCTTTTCTGAATGTTATATTTTAGCCATGCATTAATTGGCTCATTTTATGGATAAATTGTTGAAACCTAGTGACCTGTGTGCAGGTTGTTTTAAATTATCAAATGGTCATATCTGGCTTAAAGCTCTCAGTTCACTCAATAGGTGAATTACTTAATTATACCAACAGTTGAATGTTGGCTCTTTTCAAAAGAGCTATAAATGTTTTGGATGGAAGGTGGGAACCCACCTTTTCATCTGTGTTTCACCCCTCTTTAATGTGACTTCAGTTTCATATACTAACTTTAATACTGGTCCTCGTGCTGTTGGTTGGACAATATTACCAGATTTTTCAGATTGTAATTCCTTTTCTTATATTGATAAGTACACTTTCACCTTGGTTGATTGCATGGATTTCCAATTTTCATGTTGATGTTTGCAAAAGAGTGTCAGTGAAGGCAACAGTTTCTAGACTGTTTGACTACTTCAGGCTGATTACTTTTGCTTGCCGACTTTCAAGTGTCTAAAGTTCTGCATCTAAAACATCTGAGCCATTCCACAGAATATTGTGATGAAGAAAGTTTTGTTTATAGTTTTATGTCCTCCCTGTCCCTTGGTGACAAAAAGTCTTCCCAGTCAAGCTCCAGCACTCCCTGAGAAAAAGTAGTGCTCTGGAGAATAGGTTTGATGTTGAAAATCTGCATCTGCTCAGTAAAGATTTGTTAGTATTCATCAATGATTTGGGCTGCAGGAGTCAGGCTGTGCTTTTCTTGTCACTTTTTTGTAGCAGCAGGCACTGCTGTGGTGTTGTCTCTAGGTAGAAAATGAGGGTTTCTCCTGCGAATCCCTCGGCTGCAGTCTGTGTGACGGGAGGAGTGGCAGCTGTTCTGGTGAGAAAGACGTGAGGTGGGATGCAAGTGGGAGTTGGTGACTGCTGAGGCAGGAAAAGTGGATTGGGCAAAGGAGATCACCAAAGCACAGCCCTTTCTTTCCAGAAAAACAGGATCCTGCAGAGAAAACACAGACATAGGAATTGCTGTTCACTTTTGACACAGCTTAGATTTTTCATGTCTGAATATAAAATCCTGCTTCAATGTGACCTTTACAACACGTATCTATCAAGGGTTTGAAGTTCAATTAGGAGAAGAAGACTGCTGCTTTAAAATAGCAAATCAGAACAAGATTGTGTTACAATAAGCATCAGTCACTGTCAGGGATACCTGGAGTAGCTGCCTATATTTTATTAGCCATACAGGGAGTGGCTGAGGGCACTGGGTCTGTTCTGTCTGGAGGAGACTGAGGGGAGACCTCACTGCAGTTACAACTTCCCTGTGAGGGGCAGGCACTGATCTCTGCTCTGTGGTGACAGTGACAGGACTCGAGGNGACTGCTGCTTTAAAATAGCAAATCAGAACAAGATTGTGTTACAATAAGCATCAGTCACTGTCAGGGATACCTGGAGTAGCTGCCTATATTTTATTAGCCATACAGGGAGTGGCTGAGGGCACTGGGTCTGTTCTGTCTGGAGGAGACTGAGGGGAGACCTCACTGCAGTTACAACTTCCCTGTGAGGGGCAGGCACTGATCTCTGCTCTGTGGTGACAGTGACAGGACTCGAGGGAATGGCCTGAAGCTGTGTCAGGCGAGGTCTAGGTGGGATATCAGGAGAAGTCTTTGTCTAAATGCTGTTTGGGCACTGGAACAGGCTCCCCAGGGCAGTGGTCACAGCACAAAACCTGACAGAGCTCAAGAAGCATTTGGAAAATGTTCTCGGGCACATGGTGTGAGTCTTTGGCTGGTGTTCAGGGACAGGAGTTGAACTCAATGATCTTTGTGGCTCCCTTCCCCCTCAGCATAATCCATGATTCTGTGACTGCCATGTAATGTCTGTTCTGCAGGTTCATGGTTTGGTAGTGCCAGTGTGGGGAAGAGAGGTGGATTCTGTCAGTTCCCTGAAACAAGAAGGTGTTTGTTACCTCTGACCCTGGGGGCTGCAAGGCAAGAAAGGAAACATAGGAGGAAATGGTCTGAGACATGACAAGAGTTTATGCATGTTGAAGTGAAGGAGGCTGGAGCTTTTTTTTCATATTATCTATTTAATTTCTTTATCAGGAAAGGCAATGGGCAGTCAGAGGACTGAGGTGTGTGCGTTGCCTGGTTGTACATTACCTCTGGTTGGGAAAATCACTTCTATACCAGAAAATGAACTTCAAACATAGATCTGTTAGCTGTGCTTATTGGCTCTTTTGGAAGAACAGATGACATTATTCAGCAGCATGTACTGAGAGAATAAGTTACTTATTAATAAATACTTCTTTTTATATTGGTTTAGGTCTGGTAATTACCTGTAAAGGAGTCAGACAGTGTGGACAGGCCTAAGTTTTTTGTATTTGTTTGGTTTACACCTTGTACTAGATTTGACAGCTTTTGCTTCCAAGATACTCATTGCTATCTGTTTTGTGGAAAAAAAAAACACCCTTATCTCGTAGTTTTCCAGCTCTGCAGAGCCACCTCAGCTTTCCCAAGTAACTTAAGTAGTAGCTTTGATGCTTTTTAAAGTATAATTTATGTGCAAAGTTTGTTTGCTTTTATAGCTCCTGAAATTCCATGTGCATTATCATATTTATGTAATTTATCATCAAGAATATTGCATGGATATGCCAGCTTTGCTGAGTTCAGATCAGTGGTTTGTTCTGGGGTCTGCATGTGTCAGTTCTTTTTTTTTGTAATTTGATTAAATTTATGAAGATGCTGCTAACTACATAGATATGGACTGATCCAGTTTCTCATCCCTTCACTATTGCTGTATCTTTCTCTGAAAGTACGAGTGTATGTAAAGTGAAATTTCTGGCTGACTTAGGAATCTGAGGGTGAAAAATATGTGAGTATTCCAATGTAGCATGGAATCATCATGCTTAAATACACCTAGATTGTAAAAAGCATAAGGCCCTGTGTTATATTTCAGTAGGCTCTTGCCCTATCCACCCTGATTTGTTGTCTTAAATTATAAAGGGAAAATGGTGTAGTGCCACTTTCCTCAAAAATTTTTTCCTGCGTTTCATATAAATGAGATGCAGGTTAGAGATTTGACTGTAAACATAATCCATATACAAAGTTCCTCAGCTTTATCTCTTTGTATTTCTGATAAAGCTGTAGCTGGGAATAAAAGTCATTGTTTTAGTGGCTTCTCAGTCATTTACAAAAGACATTACAACCAAATTCTAGTATTTATATTATTCAAATTGTCCGTGCTCTTTAATCCTTGATGATTCTGAACAGATTATATGAATTTTAAGGATTTATTTTTAAAATGGAAGCAGTCGTAAAACCACTGAATGTGTGTGTACATGCAAATATTAATACTCAATAAAGTCAGCAGTTCATACTTGTAAATGTTAGATGCATGCTGAATATCCTATGTTAAGTTTTATTACATCATTTAGAATAAGAAATTGCTAGAATATAATCAAGATTACTTCCTGCCTTCAAATGTTCTATGGCTTCTTGGCAGGAGTTAGGGGTGTTAACCTCAATTGCCTGGCAAAAAGTCCTGCTGTAGTAACTCTACTGTCTGTTTAAATTTTCTCCATAAGATTTTACCCAAGTTTCTTATTTCTTTGTGAAATTATAACATTATTGGTCCAGAATACAGTTCAGTCCCAACAGGGTCTGTGTTGTAGTGGTGGGCGAGAGATGTCTGTATCAGATTACTTTGAAGAATTTGTGATTGAGAAGGCTGTATAAATATAAGTGGTTGGTACCAAAAATAAATCAGTAATTAGAACTGATGGGAGCGAGGCAAAGCCATGTGAAATTCAAAATTTAATTTGATACATTAATATTTTAAGGCAAATATGAACATGTGCTTACTTTGGACAGCATTAGCTCTGGGCAGCAATTTGTTGTTGTGGTAGAGGAAATGAAGGGTTTATAAGGAGCTGTCAAGACCATTTTTTGTTTAAAATATCACTTCACTTTCTACTGTACTCCACTGAAGAGTATGATATAGGTTGCTTTGTACAAAGCTGTATATTTAAGTTGGCCCAATAATTTTCCTGGAACCAGATTAAGGAGAGTGTTATTTTACTTTTGTTTAAAAAGTGTATAACAACTTAGTAGGAGATTTATGTCCTTTGTGCTGGATATTTCAAGCTGACAAGGATGCAGGGGAAGAACTGAGAGAGCCCCACCGTAGCTCCAAAGGAGGCTTTGTGGGCTGCTGTTGGCGCGACAGCTTCCTAGTCCTTGCCCTAAATGCATCGACTGCTTCTGTGCCAGCCACACAGAATGCTACTCATTCATCTGATTTACTGTGGTGGATTTTGCTTAAATTATCAAAAAAATGTATTTAGCATGTGCCAAAACTCCATCGATTGCATTATAGTGTGTTTTGGGTTGGGGGAGTAATTTTAGCCACGAACTGAACCTACTTTTCTTTTTTCTTTAAATTGCATTATCTGTCCAAATTGGGTATTTTGTTTTTGTTTTTATTTTTAGCAGGCAGTTGTGAATGGCAGCTGTTTACTGTGAGAACATCAGGATATTTCAGGAATCTTTAAAGAAAGAAAATGAGCTGTTTAATTATAGATCCTTTTGTTTGCCAACAGTAATTATTAGCTTGAGGCACAATTTTTTGTGGGGACAGGTAGGGAAGCAAAGCTGCTTTTTTAAGTCAAGTAGTGGTGTTTTTTTTCTGGAATGAGTTTATAGAAACAAAAGCAGATGCATTTTGTATGTAACTGGCAAGCTGTTCACAATGAGATTTTAAAATTATAATATTTCCATTATCTGTGCTTGATTTCATTAATGGCATGGTTTTGAGAAGGTAAAATCATGTTTGTCTAAAATGGAATTTCTATTTTTTTTTTGTGGGTTACTTGATAAAAACTACTTCTTTGTGGTGCATGCCCCATCCTTCGAAACACTTAAGGTCAGGTTGGATGGGGCTGTAAGCAACCTGATCTAGTTGAAGATGTCCTTTTTTGTTGCCTGGGGATTTGGATTAGATTACTTTTAAGGGTCCCTTCAGCTTCAACTGTACTGTGATTCCAGCAATGACTCCAATCCATGTTAAGGAGCAGCACTGCAGATCTCTGTTGCAGATTGGATAACCTGTGTCTGCTACTTGTGTTCTGTGTTCTTTGCAATGCATTCATAGTCTCTTAGAGAGATCTGGATTTGGGATCAGGTTTAGGTTCAATATGGAGACACTGCCTTCAGGTGGGACAGTTAATGTTTTGTGCCTTCATTCTTCTAACCAAATGTGCAGCTTTTCATTCTGCTTCTCAGTTCTGCTTTACTACAATAGTTCAGGCTCAACACACACAATATAAACTGTATCCTACTCTGTGTTTGTGCAGCCTGCCAAGGTGTTAATTGCAGCTGATCATTTTGATGCACTGTAACACAGAGCACATCATATCTAGAGTTAAGAGTTGGGGACACATTACAGGTGTGCTCAATACAACATTTCTGTTAAAACATTCAGACTTAGAAATGCATTCTGGGAGCTGCAGGGAGGAAAAGCTTACTGAGAGGAGTGAGACAGCCATGCTTAGACTGAGAAGAACAAGGACAACTAGATCTCTTTGGCTCATTCATTATTGAAGTTCTTCAGTAATTTTGAAAAGAAGCAGTGGATTGTACCAATTCTGTCATCATATCTGTAGGAATGGTTATGCAAGATGTGTTAAAATACAAGGTACAGTATAGGAGCTCCCAAAACTCTACTTTACGTTCAGGAATTATATAAATTTATGTATTTCAGACATGTAGAAAAGGGAATTACACTGTATCAAAAGAAAGAATTAGAAATCAAAATGTCCTGAAATCTAGATGCAGTAGCTAATAGTTGCTTCAGAACTGAAGGCTCTTGGCTTAGCTTTAACAGAGTGCTGTGGTGACTGAAAAGCTCAAGTATTGGAGGGCTTGAAGAAATTTATCAGGAGAATAGAAATATATTTGAAAAGCAGATAAAATCCTCTATTTGGGATTACAGGCAGGGAAGACTCCTGTATTACCCAAATCTTGAGATGGGTGATTGCTTAGCTTCAGGTGATAGCTTTGGCAGTGGGTCTTACTCCTATTTGTGTCACTAATGTGGGATTTTGTTTTGCATAGCAGTGAGAGACAGACTCCTCCTGCATATCCCACAGAAGCAGCATAGAAGGCCACAGTGCGAAAAGTTGATTACAAAGATTTGACAGTGAGTTCTTACTCTCAAGCTGATGCAAACCTGTTGCACAGCTAAGTGGTGTTGGGGTTCCTCTTGAGGTCTGTGGGAGCAGCCACAGGCAGACTGATGTGGAGAGCAGATACCTGCCATATGCTGCCTCAAGGGAATTGACACCTGCACCACATTTGCTGGGAGACTGGCCTGCCTTGCAGACCGTGTAGTGAGGAAATCAAGATGTTGTAGGAATAATCCATCTTGGAAGAAGCTGTCGCTGTTGCCCATGAAATTGCTGTGTGTGCAGCTGCCTGTGATGTATTTCACTGTGCAAGGGCTATCGCAGCCATCATTCACTTTTGTGCTGACACATCTGTATTTGGAAGCCTGCAACGTCTCAACTGACTTGGACTTAAAACATCACAGAATTGTCCAGCTTGAAAAGATTTGGGGTTCTTTCACTTGCTTGTCTTTGCCCTTTCTCTTCCCTGTTTTTAGTGGAAATTCTTGTAAGGACAAGGATATTACACTTGAGCATAAGGCAAATGACCATTTTGAGCATTGAATTGGTGCTATGCCCTACTATTTTAAGCAGCTTTTAATTGCAGACCAGGTAGTGTAAAGAAAATCTGCAGGTGTGGTGCTTAGGTACATGGTTTAGTGGTGGACCTGTCAGTGTCAGGTTAATGGCTGGACTCAATCTTAATGGTCTTTTTCAAATCAAATGGTTTTGTGATTCTATAAGATTATGAAAATACTTCTGTCTCTTATGTGAGAAGGATTCTGGGTTACATCTCTGTGAAGTTAACCTTTTGAAAAAAAAAATTATAGAAGAAATGAAACTCTAAAGAATATAAACATGCAAACATATAATAGAAAAAAATCCCAAACGTTTGAAACCAGAGGGGGGAAAAAAAAAAAATAAAAGAAAAAAGAAAAAAAAAAAGGCAACATCCAGTGACCTTTTTCCTTTGAAAATAATCTGCTTGTTAGGAGGAGTAATTTGTAGTCTCCACGAAGATAGTAAAATCCAAATTCTAATTCCAAAGAAAGCAAATGCAAAGGTTTGGGCACTGCTGCTTATGCTTGAAAATAGACTTGATTTTATGTAGCTGGCTTTAATGAATCTCTCTCAGCAGGCATCCTTCCACTGTGGCTTAAGAGCTAAGCAAATATGTCACCTTTGCTGCTGCAGTCTTTCATTTGTCCTGGAAACCTGCAGTTAGTGTAATGAAAGATATGTAACTATTTCTTAAATAGTTTACATGCCGTGTAAATACTGTTTACAAAACTTTTCTTCTGAAGGGTAACTGTATCATGAAGTGCTGGCACAATTGCCTTAGTCCCCTGATACAGGCGAGCCTGTGTTTTGACCTGTCTTTCCATGAGCAGATTAATAATGGTGCTTCGCTTCCGGTGAAAATCAGCATTTTCATTGCTGAAACCCTGATGGTGAAAAAAAGAGAAATTGTTCACAGTTTACATTCATATTAAAAATATGGGATGTGAAACAGTCCTGGGAATTAAGGCAGAACTATCTCCTGAAGCTGTCCTAATTTCAGTTCCTTTTGCACCAGGAGCCAAAGTGAAGGTATCTGTGAATGCCTTGATCAATAATTTCTCTTTTTTTGTTGCAAAATGAATTAGGCTGCTTTCCTGCAGTGCTTTTTGTCAGTATCTTTGCGTTTAATTTTTGCTAATTAGCATTAAATCCACCCCTATGTCACTAGAAGATGATTGACATTCCTAAAGGCAAACATTTAATGGCCTTTTAAAGTCCAAAATATGTTGATACATGGAGAAATGTTTCTTCTAGAGAGAATAATGGATTGTGTGAATGCCAGTTTGAGAAGGCTACTACACAAGAGAAGTGACTTCTCTTAGCAAAAATGCATTTACACAGAGCAATAAAAAACTTTGACTTTCCTAAATAACATGGTAGTAATTTATTGTCAAACAGATTTATTTGCAAGGAAAATGTGTGCAAAATCATTGCCAGTGATTTTTATTTTCTAAATGAGTAAAACCAGAACGTCTACTAAATTAAGGGCTTTTAAATCTTTCATATAGTTCTTCCTTGAATGTCCCCAGATAAATTAATACTAAGCAATTGACACACCTTCAGGTAAGGCATCAAGACTTCTGCTTATAAATCAAATACTTTCTCTCCTGAAATTAATATGAATATTGAAAATCAAAGAAAAATATATTTCCAAGCTATAATGGATATTGTTGAAAACTCCAGATGGAGTTAATGTAATGATCTTATTTTCCAGCATGTATTTGCCGTAGCATGAGTAAATTCTTGTGTAAGCAAACTGCTAGGAAGTCTAGTAGACTTTTTCAGTCCATACCTGACCCAGTAAAATAAACTTGAATGTTTCAAAATGCTTATTTGTCATGTAAAAGCTTTTAAAATTTGGCCTTTCCAACTAACAGGTCCATAATTCTATGAGACCTTCAATATGCCTAATTGCCAGACAGGTCGGTGTAGGTACTATAGACAATCAATTATTTAGGACAGTTTTGAACTGCTTATGCTTTTAATGAGTTTCCTCAGGTGGACTCCTGTAGCCTTAAAAGACTGTGTTAACAATAAACAAGGTTTCTACCATTTGTTTTAAATATGCCTTAAAAGAAATGCATTTTCTTGGGGATTTGGGTTGGATTTTAGTCTTTGTTCTTCCCAATCAGTTTAAAATAATATACTAAATTTTGAAAAATAAAAACTACTTTTCTTTGAAGATACCCAGTTAAAAGTGGAAGCTGTAGTTACTCTGACACTGTCCTTTCTCTTTCCAGCTTGCTGGTGGCTTTTCACATTTTCAGTGCATGATACTTGTTTAAATTGGATTGTTGTTTCTACAGATGATCTTCAAGGTTTTTAGAAGTCTTGTTTGAAGTCAGTGATAGAGCAATGAAAGTAGAAATTTATGCCGTGTATTATGGAATAAGGTCATAATTTTTTCTCCCTTTTGAATTTTTTTTTGTCTGTTATTACGGCCTTAGTGAGAATAGTCAAGCGAGTTGAGTTGATAAAATGGAGGTGTTCAAATGGCAGCTGTTCACTGCCCAAATCTGCTGTTCATCCAGGCAATACTTATTCTGGTTTCCTTGCTGATTGCAGCTTCTCCATCTCCTGTACATCTTCTCACTTTGCAAATTGCTGCTCACACATAAGGCTTGGAAACTATGGTATGGCTTGCTTAATTTATTTTTTTTTTCATTAAATGTTTGCCAAATGAACTTTTAAGCTGCTATATAAGATAGAGATTATATAGTCCCTTTTGAAGTATTTTCATATTCAACAGAACAATTTGAACTCATTTGGAGGAGAGACAAGCACCAGGATTTATGTGGGAATGTCACAAGTGACAAGCCTTCCCTAATGAATTGCTTCAAAAGAAAGTACCACCTGTCTGACATTATTCCAGACTTAATTACCCTGTATCGCTTCTGACAACTGCAGAAAAAAACAGACTGATGTTTCTGACCTCTAATTTGAAGAGATCTTTCCATCTTGATGTTGTTTTAATCAAATAGTACAAGGTTTTACTATTGCCAAGCCACAGCTGCCAGTCAAGAGGATTGCATTCTGCATGACAGCTTCAGGTTCCCTTCATCAGCATTTTGTTGCTTTCACTCCCGATAAAAACTGTTACAATATTAGTCTTTACTTTCATATTATCTCCTGAAAAGAAATTCATATACCCTTTCAATAAGCATACATGTGAACTACCACAGTGTTTTGTTTCTTTATAGACAAGCAAAGGAACTGACAAACAACACTTTTTCTTGCAAAACCTTCTGCGTCTATGAGAATGACAAGGAAATAGTGAATTACCTGGAAAGGAGCCTTAACTGCTTGATATTTTACCTGATTTTTGAAGAATTATTTCTGTTCATGATTTTAACTTTTCCTTAGACCGTTTACTACTATTTGAAGTTCTTTTTAAATATACTTTAAAAATATATCTCGCCCTGGAATATTTCATATAAAAGTACAAATGTTCTGTGGTGAACTGAATAATTAATTGTGTCTAACTATATTTGAGATGACTGGAAAGGAGTGTATGCATCTCTATGGCAACTTTATCTTGTGTAAAGGCCCTCCTTAATCTGAAAATTCAAGAAAATCTATACTTGAGTAGTGGAGGTTAAATTAGGAAGATACTCCAAATGTAAAGTCTGTTATGTATTGTGAGACATCTGGTATTTCTTGTAGGAATGAGCCCAAAATTATCTCAAACTTGTGGTGTCAACAACTAGGAAATGCTACATTTGATGAGACTCATGCAACTGTTCATTTTTCCCATTGCTGTTGTGCCTTTCTATGTGGCTTTTAAGTGCACAGTGACATCCTGATTCTCACTCCCATGTGATCTCAGTGTTTCACAAGCATTGGGCAGCCAGTTTTTCATGCTGCCTACAAAGCATTATCTTCATTTGACAAATAAGAAGCCACAGCACAGAACTGCCAAAGTTAGAATTACATATTAAATTTGAGATCCATCTGAAAGGCAGATGTAATCAGAATTTCAGGCCAATTACTGCTGTGACTTTGAATGTTTTTAGGGCATAATTTTGTGGTAGATGTGGCGCGGGTATGTGTCTTCCTGTGTTATCATTAGTGTATATAATCTTTGCCAGTGGGGTTAAATTCATAGAAATTTGGTATTCTCTCAATAGACTAATGGGCTCAAGCTAGCCCTAAGGGTGATTTTTTTTTTGCAGACATTTGACAATGCAGGAACAGTGAAGTTTGGGGCTCTAGGAGGTCTGTGATCTGTGCCTGACCTTACTTCTCTCTCTGGTCTTGCTTTGCTTCCCCATTCCCCCCTCAGGCCTGTTTTGGTAGTCTGCCTTCACATCCAACAGCTCACTGGTCTGGGTTCTGTTCTCCAGGTTCTTGCTCTAGGACATCTGCTTTCTCCTCCATGGATTTTCATCAAATATAAATTCAATTAATTTTCATGAAAACTTATATGGTTTGTGGGAAGGTTGGTTTGTTTGTTTGGGGTTTTTTTTATGCAGGGGAGAGTGGCCTGGGCTCTGTGATGAGCCATTTGTTCTTCAGTTCTTCACTAGTTTTCATGGTATTTTTATTTCACCTTCCAGTACCATTCTTACTTCTTATTCCACACTTACTGAAGGAAGTGCAGGGTGGGGAGATAGCACAGGGACAGGGGCTTGACTTTCTCTGCTCACTGTAACAGAAGTCAATAAAAGTTAAGAAAAAAAGGAAAAGTTGTTTTCTGACCTCTTCCTAGAGCACTGCCACATGCACAATACTGAAATACAGTTGCCACCATCTTCTAATGACTGTGACTTCTCCCATTACAGATATTTTTTTTCTCTCACTCTTCTCACAGAGATTAGAATGGATATGTTCCAAATCAGGAACACTGAATTTCCATGAAACTCCAAGGACACTTTGAGATACCTCCCGGGAAAATAGCTGTTTGATTAATATTTCTGATGGGGAAAAATCTTTTCTCTAGCCTGACTCTCAAAGCTATTCTTAACTATAATTTTTAATAGTAGAAGTAAAAACACAATTATAGAAATTTTAGCCTGACCAGACTGTGTTTGATGAAAATGTAGAATGGAAACCTCATGACAGTGTCACTGACTTCTAAATAGTTCTTATATAATCAACTCTGTTCAAATAATTCATAATTTGGAAGTCTTTATGGCTTTACAAAGGAGAATCTTAATCTCCTTCATAATGACTAATAAATCAAGACTAACACCATTGGCTTTGGGTTGGACACAGCAGCTGAAATGCAGAAATTAAATGGCTTAACTTGTACTCTATTGTGGCAGAAAGATTTCAGATGTTATGACCTCTTTTTTCAGTTTTTATCATATAATAATGTTATTCTATTACAGGTTTTCTTAGTTTCACACCAGTTGGGAGGATTTTTGTAAGCCATCCTTTAGGCTGTCTCTGGGTGCAATTTATTATATCCATACCTTTGGTCTTTTTAGTCTTAGGCATCACTCTTTATCACCCCTGTGATCATTTCCAGCATGGGAAGTGCATGATCATGCAGGATCTTGAAGAAGGTGAGTGCAAAGAGAGATTTGAACTGGAGACATCTGTTACATCTCTTGCAGTGGGACAGGTAGATTATATTTGTATCTTCTGTAGTCAAGCTTGTTGATAGATGTTAAAAAATGAGTTGTAAACAGCTGCTGTATCTGAAATATTGTAAGCACTTTCAGCCTTATCTTTCTTTATATTTCATGCGCTCTTTGACAAAAAAGACTTGAATGTGGTGAACCTACCTTATTATTTATACAACTAACACAACTGGAAGGTGTTAGTAACTCATCATGGTGGTGACATTATCTTAGGCTTTCCAGTGTTTTGTGACTTTCCTGTGCATCCCGTCCTGTTCTTCAATCTGTTGTTTTCAAGAAACCAACTTGGTTCAGTCTGGTTTTATAGTCAGTGTTACTTTATCCTGAGCAAAACTTACTGGAAATAAAAGTTCATTAAATCAATAGCCTATGGAAATACTCCATTTATGTCGGGTTTTGTCTTCATTTCTTTCTAAATGTGTCTAATTAGCATGCAGAGAATGAGAATTTTGAGAGAGAGTCTTTAGGCTGGATGTATTCTGGATAACCAGAGGGAAGAGATGTGGAACTGCTACTTCTGGTTTTGTGTAAAAACTACAAAAAATTGGATTTCAGGCATCTTTATTCAGATGGCAAAACAATCATTCCTATTTCCCTGACTTTTCTGGCCAGTCCCAGAAAAGGCTTCCTGTGGGTTTTCTGGCTTGGTGAAGTGGCTACTCAGCTATTACTTATTTTTCAGAAAACATTAAAGTGGCTGTTCTTCAAATTAAGTATTAACGAGGTTCTCCTCCCAACAGCAGGTGTGGAGCTATAATTGGCCATTAGGATGTCATGTTATAGTTGGATACTTTGAGTGGATAACAAAGCTAATTTCTATTGCTACAAGTTCTCTTTTATTACAAGTAAGGGAGAACTCCAAACCAGGTCAGGCTGGTCACAGAGGTAGTGGCTTATTTTCATCAGTGAAACCAATTAACTTTCTCAACTTCAGAGCTCATATTTCAGTGTAAAATTCTCAGATGTGTAACGGCACTGGAAACTTGATTAGCACATAAATAATTTAAACTTGCCCTAACAATAGGAAAAAAAAACAAAAAACCAAAAACTCTATAGCTTTTTATTTTTTTTCAGTAATTTGGGAAAAAAGACAAATCAGTCAACTTTTTTTTTTCCCCTTTATGAGTAATTTGGTCTTATCCTTGAGATCTGACATGTGCAGAGTTTTTATTTATTTACTTATGTAGGAATATGTGACTTTACACAAACATATGCTTTCATTATGACCTCATATCTGATGTTTTGCTCTCTTTGAAAATTTGGATTTTATAGGCCTTTAACCTAGCTTTTTGGAGAGTTCCTCTTCTTTCCGATAGAAATAAAGTAGATTGAATTATAATCCACTTGGTTGTTTAATTTTATGTAATTCTAAATTTTTAGAAATATCTTTGGAAAACTTGAAATATATTGTTGATATTTAACCATCAGTGGAATTTTTTTCCCTGATATAAGCTGATGAGAAGCTGTAGAACAATCTTTTTTCATAGAAAATTTCTAAATTCAACTAATTACATTGACTATCAGAACTAATTAGGTCTGGAAAAGGAAGCACTTTGGGAATGGTGTAAAAAAGAGACCTTAATTATTTAGTGTACTCTGATAGAGCCCTGCAAAAGAAAGCTAAGAACCACAGAGAGGATGCTATAGTAATACACATGCTAAACATGCATAATTTTAGCATGTATAGTCATGAATTGCTGGAAAAAATGGGTTACAGACTGCAAAAGCAATCTGGTTTTCAATGCCTTTTCCCCTCTCCCTTTAAATATTTAACATTTCTTGACCTATGAGATATGAGCATTCTAAGTTGTGGTGTAATGAGCAACAGAGGACATCTGTGTAATCTTTCTGCATGGTTGCTCTTCATTTTCAGAGGTACCTTTTGTGTTTCTCTATTGGGGGATAACAAAAGGTGGGCAATTGTGATATTACAAATTACAGATTTATGTAATAATGTTAAATTGTGTGTGGAAATGTAGCTTCCCATAATCTTGGTTAGTCCCAAGCCATGGCTTTTGAAAAATCATGGTTTTGCCTTGTAAAAGACTTTAAGACAGAATTTATGAGAACATACAGAAATGTCCTTGTGGAAATATGGGCATTGTAGGTGGGCTTGTGTTCTTCCTGAGCCAAACACATTTTATTAGAGAGCAGTTCTTTAAAAGCTGGCTTTGCTCTGAGGAGGCAGCTGACTCGGGGTCTTCTTCTGGGTCTGGAGTGAGGTTCCTGCGCTGTAGGTCCAGGTGGGCTGATCTGGAGGCCCTGGTGTCCTGCCTGAGCTCCAGCTTTCCCTTTGACCCCTCCAGTTCTCTCCTGGACAGGAGCACTGCTGGTTTTAAGTGAACAGAGAACATTCACAGGCTCTGATAAGAATCATCAGATCTGAGTGTCTTACATGTATTTTTATGGTAGAAGTAACACCAAGATGAGGTCACAATAATTCTGAGCCTTATTTGCTTTTGAGACTCTTTTTTTTTTTTTTTTTTTCCTGTGTCTGGATTCCTGCAGTCATCCAGAGCTTTAGACCAGCTGAGAACTCTCAGAATGGTGTGATCTCTATGTATTTGCTGAGGAATCCTGAAAGTCTATACAAAAAACCTATTTTTACTGTGATTTTAAAACACTGGTAAGAAATATGTCATCTAGAGACTTAGCTTATCAAGCTGTCAGAATTACAGTCATTAAGTGGGAAAAAAACTTTTTAGGAATTTAAGTCTTACTGGAAATAGGTCCAAAAAAGTACATTTTTCAGAGATGTCAGTGGTTTAAAAACTTTTCTATTTTCTATTTATTTCTATTTTTAATATTCTAAATTATTAATTCAATTTTAACTGCAAATTTCTATTTGAAAAGTTATATAAAACCTTACATTCTATCAAGTAAACTGACTCATAATTATTTATTGAAATTATATGGAGAAAGTTAAACCATAATGGTTACTTTTTATGCTAATAATAATCTCAGTTATGAAAAGAGACTGAATAGACACAGAAATTTAACTAGCTTCAAATTCTTGAAGCTGAAAGACATCACTCTGAGAGGCATAATAGATGCTGATGTGAAATACAAACCTGCTCAATAAATTAGTTTCCAGAGATGCTCCAACCAAGATTTTATTTGAAGCATTTTCCTTTCAGTGTTCATCATATATGTAAACTTCGATTACTTTGGTAAAATGGGTCAGTTTTGTAAATGTCATTTAGTAGAATTGCTGCTTCCCATGGAAACACTTCCTTAATAAAATAACATACTTCAGTCAAAGAAACTCCTCAAGCACCACTTTTAATTATATATAGGAATGTGTATTAGCTAGCCTGTTTTAAATATTGCTGAAAGCCTGCAGTCCTAACAGCACAGATGGTTGAGTAACTTCATAATTCTCAGTATTTTTTTAATGTAATTTTGTTTATTGATGATGCTGTATGTAAGTGATACTGGTGGATTATATCTACATATTTGTTGTTGTAAATCAGTGCAGCAAATTAATCATCATAATAGTTCTTAATTTTAAAAGGCATTGTATGACAGGTTTTAACATGGGAAGACAAATTCTGTTGTCATTCTGTACAGGTATGAACTATATTTCTTCACTTAGGTTCACTGAGATGGTTTCAGCTGTGTTGAAAACTAAGTTAGACAAAATAAGGCCACGGTAAAGTCTGTATCCACTTCAAAAGTGAAGAGTATATAGGCTGAAGTAATGGGATTGCTTTTTGTTTAGGAAAAGTAGCTATTTAGTAAGTTATTAGTTAAAAGGTTACCATTTTTGGCACTGTTAAATTGTCTACATCCGCTTAAAATGCTGTACTTAGCTTTTGGAAGCCTTTGTTTATGAACAGACTACAGAATTTTTCAACACAGTCATCATCCACAATTACTGAAATTTCCGTGAATAATTAACACATTGAGGATCTACAAATATTTGTAGTTCTGAATTTGTATTTTGAAATTACAAGTACTAATTCCTCATCTCAAAGTAAATTTCAAATTATCCAGCATTAATATGTATTTCCAATTATGTTTTCAGGGCTACATTTTAAGCTGTAGAATTTAGTTGGAGCTTTACACACACAGAGTAAAAAAAAAAAATAAATGAGGGGTTTATCTTAGTCTCCACCAGGAGCATTTGCAATGGTAAAGCTTGAGTGCCTAAATATTAACAGTACAAATATTTCATCAAATGAGTTTTGAAATGGAATAAATAGTGACAGGACTTGTTTTCATATGAGTGATACCTCAGCAATTAGCATTCAACTCTTGATTGATATGTTACCCAGTGGCATTTCAAAGTAGTGTTAAGCCACTTCCAGATCTTGGGCAGTTTTTTATTTGTTGATTGATTATGAAAGACCCTGGCTTGACTTTATTTTCCAATGATATTGCAAGCAAACCAAACTGTTGTGAATCAAAGACAAAGTTACTTCTGACTGCTTAGGGAATGGTGTCTTCCTTCCAGCCATCTCAAGGGATAAAATTAATCCTTGGAGAGCCTAGCAAGAGCTGAGTCAGTTTTTTTCCCCCCTGCTCCCCTTGCTTTTGTCTTGGCTGTGCTGCAGGAAAATCCTCCCATGACAGAGTTTCGTCTCACCAGCACCCTTAATGCATGCAGGGATAAACACAACTAAAGTGGCCTGAAGTGAAGCCTGGCACACACAGCACAGAAAGGGTCTGGTTGGTGGTATCGGTGTAGCAAACTGCATCAGACCACGAGCTCAGCTTTCTATCTGTTTTGAAAGTAGATACGTGTATATAGAGAAAAAAAAAAATTGTATTTGCTTTCTTGCACATCTCATCAGTGAGTAAACAGCACATTTTAAGTAGGTAAGGTTTTGGTACCATTTCTTCACGTAGAATTTGAGAAAAGGACCTTTGACAGTAGTAATATGTGATTTTTCATTTAGTATTGGTAGTACATGTGTATATATACTTAACACTCACAAGTTATTTTTGTTTTGTTAGGCAGTGACTCTTGAGTCTTACCAGTTTGCATTTCTTGCAGAGAAAGCAAGAGTGCTCATACCTCATTAGAAAAGCTTGGGCTGTTTTATGTGTTTATTAGTAGGGAGACAAGTACAGTGATATTGGAAGTATAGTTGTGTCTGTTTTAATGCGATCAAGAAATAATAATTGTTGCCTTTGGTAACTATGAGTATATGAAGTATATCAGAATTAAGTATGTTGCTTCTCTGCTAGTTAGGAAAGAAAGTATCACAGAAAAATGAAATATTTAAAATAAATGAAAAAATGCTTTGTGATGTCAAGAAATGTCACCACTGCTCAGTTTTCATTTGAAATATTTTAAGGAGTTAAAGCACTTATTTAACTTAATTCTAACTGTTTTAAACAACTAATAGAATAGATTGGGAAATTTCATTGTATTAATTAAATGTAAAAATGGTACTCTACCCAGATGAGAGATAACATTTGAATCAATATATGGTTTTCTTACTTGTTATAAAAGAAAAAATTGTATTTTCAGCAATTCCTCGTCTTGATAGCAATTCTATAGATGGATTTGCCCTTTGGCTTGGGGTATTTCCAGCCATTTAATTTTTGAACAACCATGGCTTTACATAATCTTTTTAACAACTCTGTTCATAACTCTTCATGTAAATTAAGAATAAAATGTCCTTTCCTTACCTATTTTTTGAGTTATTAAAACAAAACCAAAGCTACAGCAAAAAGAGGCCACAAATAAGAAACAATTTAATTTATGTACGTCTCCTATCAAGGCAAAAGCATTTTTCACTTCTTCAGATGAGAATAAGTGGCTGTGATGAAGCTCTGGAGTTGATAGCCAGGTTGCTCCCTGCTTCATCTGCAGTAGTAAGGGAGAAGACCTTACTAATTTGGGAGGAGGGACAGAATACCTAATCTAGAGTCTAGGCCTTCCTCAAGCATTTCAGTTAGTTCAACTTGCATGTAAATGCATTGGGAAGAGTGCTTAGCATATTTCTCTCCATACTATCTTCATTTAATGGCTTGATTGTAAAACTCTGTGGCATCCTTGGTACAATTTTGGAGCACTCTGTATTGTATTGACATCTTTGCTGGGTAGGTGTAGCTTTATGGGAGTAGGGCAGCACAGAGGTCAGCATGCCAGCCCACCTTGTAGAGAAAAAATTGGGTGGGCTTGTTTTTGGTACTTGAGTATTAACTGTGGTGCAGAGTATATCTGGAACAACTTTTGGCTTGTGAGACTTTTTGTACCACTGTGTTTGCAGACACAGAAATGGCAGTGTTAGCAGTGCTTACCTGGCTTCTCACAGGAGCAGTGGATTTTCAGTAAAGTGCAAAATACAGAGCAAGAGACACTGTCTTGAAGTGTTAGAAGTGGTGGAGAGTGAATACATAAAATGTGGTAACACAATATATGCTTAGCACATTCAGGCATTTTTGGTCTTCAGATAAATGGTCAGGTTTTTCAAAGAATTTCTACTGTAATTACATTTGCAAAGTAACCCTAAAGTTCTGATTGGTTGGACTTGTTGCTTTAAATATTTCTTGGGAAATGACTGTTTCATTACGGGTCTGCTATACCTTGTGTATACATCTTGCAGAGAAATGTAGAGGCAGTACTTAATCTCAATGGTTGAGGACAGTAGTTTGCCAAAAAATAGTCAGGGATAGGAAGAACACACACAATCTGTGGTCCTGGTTACATATAGCAGCTCTCAGAAATGTAGTTAATACATTTTAATCACCAGGCCTAATTGCAGTTTGTAAAGTGAAGATGACAGCTAGTAATAACACTGGAAAGAAAAACCCAGCTGCAGTCAAATACACACTATAGAAGTTAAAAAGAGCTGCTTACATGTAGAGGTTAAAGTTCATGTTCCTGGAATAAATAATGAATTAAGGAACAAGAACCAGATTTAATGCTCACTTTAGTGCCATTAGAGCTGAAAATGATCTCCAGGAATGATTAGAAGTGAGGTGAACACTTGCTTGAGCAGTTTAATAAATGTCCTCAGACGTCACTGGATGTATGTGCCATCTCTCAGAAGCGTGTGGAGAGCTGTGTTAATGTATCAGTGCTGAAGAGATGTGGCTCCTTGAACACTTGCACAAGTGAACATCATATGGGTGACTATTTTACTTCTATCACAGCCAAGCAGTCACAGACCTGATTTATCTGAAGGTCAGAACCCAACTGAAAAGTCAGGACTGCAAAAGCTTCAGTACTTTAACCACGTGTATATGTGTGTATGTCTGTATTTGAATTGGTGCTTTGGGTAGTCTTAAGATGTATTTCACTTCAATACAAATACTGCAGAATTCAAACATGGATGCATTTGAAAATTACCTCATGATGATGTTTTTAATTGTTTGTAAGTTGCTTCTGAATCAATCCATTGATGTCTTTGTTTCTATAGTCCTCTGAATGTGCATAGAAAGTCTACTGATCAGATTTCTAGCTAAATTTCAATGTTCTAGGCTAAAAATTAATTCGTCTTTTTATAACTTTACCGTGTAAGTGCACAGAATTGTAATACCTTAAGAATTTTTTGCAGTATTAATTAATTCTCTAAAGTGGCAATTAATATTAATTAATTCTGTACAGTAATATCTAATCTCAGCTCTTAAACTTGTAGAATGCTTACATTTGTGACAAGGCCTGTAGGAGAAATCAAAGCCAACTTTTGAGGGTTTTTATCTGCTACTTTCACTGCAATTGTAGTATCTGTGTGTTCCGTAGAATAAAAACATTTTCGAAGATGTGAAGTTCTATGGAAAATATAACTTAAAAAAAATAATAGCTTGGGAAAGCCATTAAGGTTTACATACTGATAAAGGACTATAATTCCATAATTTACTTATTTCTTAGTGTTGGCATTATACTTGTGGCAGTTATTTCAATCTATGTTGCTTAGACTTCCAAAACTGTAATCCTCACTAATGAGAATAATCCAGTAACATACATCATTTCAAGCAATGACACTGATTTTTCACCTCCTTCCAGCCAGGAAGGAGACTTGTCCACCCAATGTGTGTGTAATAGGAGAGTACTTTCTTTTTCTTCTCCTTTTTTTTTTTTTTTTTCTGTACATGCAATATTATTTTATTTATTTTTTTCTAAGTTGAAATATACAGTAGGTTCCTCTATGGGGAATGTCTTGACAGTGCAGTACATCGAGAAGTAGGTGTACATCTGTTCCATTTTAAAATAAAAATCAGACAACCCTTAAATACTCACTTTAAATTGAGTGCATTTAAATAAGTCAACAACCAAAGGGAAGATGACTTAACTGTTTCTGAGACTATAACCTTTTCCAGTTTTTAAAATATGTAAGTCCTAATGATGACCTGTTTTATTGGCTGGTTGAGTGTTACATGTTTTGCGTGAAGTTTATATCATACAAGCCAAATATGACAATAAAAAATATTCAAAAAATAAAGCAAAGAGCATGTGTTTCTCTGACTAATATCCATATAATGTAATTACAACTCTCTTACAGTGTTAATGCACTTCTGTAGAGACATTGTCCTATTTCCATTTACCGTTGTAATTTTTTTTACTATGTGTAAATATTCACTTCTTCCTGAAGGTAACTTAAGCCACATTAAAGTATAGTCAGTTTTAAAATTTTTTCTTCATATTGGTTCTTTATTGTGCTTCTTTCCCCAGCTCGCTGAGTAGTTCTTTCAAAATACTTGCTGTTAGCACTGAATATTTTCTCCTGACCACACCAAGCTTCATGGGGAAATAGGAAATGTCAATTAAATTCTCTCTGTTTAAGTTAGTAGTAAGGCTAACTTTGCTTAGTCCAGAAAGTCACTGTCCAATCAGTCTGTGTTCTGGGTAGTTTCTTACTATGTATAAAACTTAGCAGAGGGCAAACCATTGCATCATATTCTATTAAATACTATCTGCATGCCTGATTATATGAACAAACACAGTTTAGAAGCTATCTTGAGCTTTCTTCATGTCCTTGAGTATCACATTTGACTACAGTTGGAACAGAAATAATTTAAGAAGAATGATTTGTCTTTTATTCATAGTGATCTCCTTAGCTTTTAAACAATTTAGTATGGAGAATTGTATATTACCAAAGTTGTTTCTCTATTCAAGACCTAATTGTCAATAGAGGAAACATGTCAAAGACCTGAAATCCATTCAATTTCCTTATTACTGGGAAAGTAAAATAGAAGCGTGGAAAATTTTAAGAGTTCCATTTAAATTGCTTGAAAATGTCACAGTTATGCCAATTTGACCTTTGTAAGTTGTTTTGTATCAATTATAAATAGTTTCCATGTTACTTTTATTAATGTAGCTGCCTGCTGCATGATTTTCAAGTTCATTCATTATAAGAATGGCAGTATTTTTAATTTCCAAAACTGGTATTTGGTTGCAAACCCTCTGGGTCCTACTGAGATGCTAGGTGGAGCCCGAATGTCATAGAATCATTGTTTCTGACAGCTAATCAGATATACAAATGATTTAACCTCTGTATGTCATTGTCATCAAGCTGATGATGCTGATGAGGAGTGCCTGACAATTAGCGATATAGAAATACCAAAATAACATAGACACTATTTATGTGGTTGCTAAGTTAGTTGTTAGGTGTTGCAAATACTGGAGGAGTAGCCATCTCATTCCTTACTTCTCAAAATTCTCAGAAATAGCTTTCTTTGTGGTTCTTGAGTTGGCCAAAGAATATTTGTTTTGTGAACTGAGCAATAGGAGCAGAATATTGTAGTCGTTCTGGTTTACTTGATCCTCATGCTCACTGAATTAGCCATTCATGGTAGATGGTAGATGCCAGCACGAGATTCACACAATATTCTGACATGGAAGGGGCCCACAAGGATCATCAAGCACAGCTCTTAGGAAAATGCTCCATACAGAGACTGAACCCACAGTTTTGAGTTTTGTTAGCACCATGCTCTGACTAACTGAGCTCATTTCAGCATCTGCATATCAATAATTAGTTATTACTGAAGCTAAACACTGCTTCAGGATACTTGTGCTCAGATCCATCTGAATATGTTCCCACCATTAATCTTTATAAATCCTCTTTTATCCTTTTACACATTAGTCCCAAGGATTTTATATGCTCAGGAATTCCACAGTGTAATTGTGAACCATAGGGTGAGCGGGTAACCAGATTCAAATCTTGGAGTGTGAAAATATTAAAGAAACTAAGGAGCGTGCAAAGAAGATGTATTATTAATAAATTAAAGGAGGAGTATGAAGAAAATAGGAATTATACCTGATTTAAGCAGGGAAAGAGGGTGTATTTTTTCTACTGTGTTCACATTGAACTGTTATGTTTAGTGCTATCTGAACTTCCTGAGAATTAATGAGTATAACTTTTTTTTTATTCATTCTAAACCATAATTTCAGTGAATTTTCTTTTGGTTCATGTACAGGTTTTTAGTAGCTTTCAAAGCTACAGTGTAACAGTTTCAGCTTTTTTGGGTGAGATTTTATCAGTAATCTTTACAGCTGAATCCTCATTCGTCTCCCAATAAGTTATCCATACATTCTAACATTCATTTTAACACTTTTTCCTTCCTTCCCTTCTCCTGCTGAAGTTTTCTACCCTGAATATTTTCAATTGGTCTTTTGTACATCCTCCAAGATAGAAGCCCAAACTGAAATTCCAATATCTATTCACTCTGTTTTTCTATAAGGATGAATGGGATCAAAATATCTATGCAGATTGATTAAGGTGCCTCTAAAAGCATTAGGCTGCAAAGAAAATTACTCTTCTTTACTGTTGCAAAAACATTGGAATAGAATGACAGTATGTTTCTTCAATGTAGTTTATGATCTTGTGAAATGTCACACTTGCCTTGAGTTGTCTAGACGGGAAAAGAACAGCTGTAAAAAGAATGACAAATAGATGTTTTTCTTCTTTTTCTGTACTGAATCTATATTAAGGAAACAGAGCTCCTCTCAGTAGAGCTGATGAGTTGGCACTGAGTTGAAATAAAAATCGATGTTTATAATAGGTAACTGTCCTAGCATCAATACTAATATTTCTTAATCTTCACTTAATGTTATAGATATGAAATCCTCCATTGCAAGCAGTTCTGAATGATGTATGAAATGAAAAAAACCACTGATCAATGCATGGAATGCATACAGGCAGCAAATATATTAGTTATCTAAAATTTTCATGTCTGGTACAACCAGAAAATCCTACTTTCAGTTGGGAGAGTATGAAATTTGCCAGGATTTAAATACATTTTGTTATTACAAATATTCTTGTAACTTGCTCGGACAATGCCCACTTAATAAGAAGATGAATATACTCACATTAAATCTAATTTTAACAAATATTTCACTAGTACTTCAAATATTCAAAAGTGGAGTAAGAATTTCAAGGACATGTTACAAACTCTAAGGATGTTATCATTCTAAAAGTTGCTCCTTCCTTTAATTTTCCCCCTACCCCAGAATGAAAAAAGTACCTCAAAATATGGATCAGGGAATTAGGCATATCCTCTTTCTTCCTTGCTATCTCAGAGTCCCTGTCTACTTTATTTTTACCAATTCTTTCTCTTCCACTCTCCCAAGATGAAAATAAGATGTTGAGCTTTGTCCCCATGTGTGGATGAAAAATGGGTTCAGCCCCAAACTGAGTACTCAGTTTTAACAAATGCCAGTGCACTGATGTCAGGCAGATGAATTTTGCACAGGATTTCT
>VZTR01000968.1:10164-29570 GCA_013400775.1 Chaetops frenatus | reverse complement strand
TTCCCAAAAATGTCTAAATGATTGCAGTTTAACAAGACAGCTCTTGGAGAGCAGATTAATTTTCACTTTGATGATAAGTGAAACTTCGCCTTCCACCTCATTATCTGCAAATCTTTTGGTGGAGCGGAGGCTGCTGGCTATGTATCTCAAAAGACCTTTTCCTTGCAAGTGAGGCTGGCTTCTGTCTGCTCCCATGGCTATACAAGAACTGACATGTTTCGTCTGCTTTGCCTTAGTGGGCATAAATTCAAAAGTAGCTACACTTCAGGAGCAGCTTTTCCATGGGGAAAATGGGCTCTTTCTCCAGCAGAACTATTCCCATCTCCAAGCCCCCATCCCATTCCCTAGCTCAGGTGACAGTGGTGCCACAGACATCCTGCCCGTGAGTGCAGCAGCCCTTGGAGGAGATCCCCATTAGTCAGAGAGAATTAGAGCTGTCACTGCTGCAGTAGGGCCACTGAAGATTGTGAAGATATTCTCAGTATCTTTTTTTTTTTTTTTGCAAAGGTTATGTTACTTCTCCAAATAAAANGCAGCCCTTGGAGGAGATCCCCATTAGTCAGAGAGAATTAGAGCGGTCACTGCTGCAGTAGGGCCACTGAAAATTGTGAAGATATTCTCAGTATCTTTTTTTTTTTTTTTTGCAAAGGTTATGTTACTTCTCCAAATAAAATTTTAAGGGTTAAAACGCTTTCCACGAATATTACTCCCTTTCTAACACATGTGCAAGTGTATTATCTGAAACAATGAGCATCTCCATGGCAAAACGCTTTGACCATTAGAAGTGTCTGAGCGAACGCAGACTACTTTTTAAACACTTGTAAGATGGTGCAGTATCACAGGCTTTTAATCTGAAATTTCTAAGTGAATTAGTAAAATTAGGAGGATTAAAATACATGCATTTTTATTATGTTAAAATTATCTGTCTTTGAGTTCTTGTTTTTATAGACTGTTGTAAAATAACAAGAGCTTCCGTGAGATGTATCAGACATGCCAACTAAGCAAAGTAATCACTACTGCTGGCAATAGAGGGCACTGGACTTTCATTTGTAATATGTTTTACTAAAGGAAAAAATAATCAAGTGGTGTTTATTGAGATCTTTCACCTTTTACTCCTCACACTGCTCTTGCACCTCCTAGATTTCTATTCAAACTCTAATCCTTTTTTGTTGCAGTTGAATAAAATGGATTAATCTAAATGAAATTGTTCACTTGACGTTATTATTGTATATGTATCTTGAGAGGGGAATAGGAGCAAGCTAAATATAGCTCTACAATATTGGTCTCAGTGGTGCATATGTCTAGCTTGTGAATTTGTAAACATTTACAAATTTGCATGATTGTTGCTGGCAGTAGTCATCATCATTTCCGTGCTCAGAATTCATTACTATTACGTCTAATCATCTTCAGAATCTCCAAAGCAAAACTCTTCATGCAGACAAATAAGACTTGAGTGGATTTACATTATACTTTGGAAATTCAAAAATAAAACCAGGAGAAAAACCCAATTTTTGAGCTGTTGTCCACACATATCTGAATGTTCTCCTATGGAAACCTAGTGATGCTCAAGGAAATCATATTGACCATTCTCCTTATCTGCAGAAGGTTAACCACATCTCTCAGGATCAATGAAGGGAGTCGAAGAGCAGGTGCAAGGTTGTACATTAAAGGACTGGTGGATCTCTTTCTTGATATTCCTACATCACTTAAACAGATCCAGCATCTGTCCTTGTGTCAGTGTCACATCCTGTCAGTCAGTGAGGCTTGAAAGCAAGGGAGAAACTTGTCACCAGCCCAGCTCCTCACCTGCACCCCTTGGGTAGAACCTCCAGTGGGCTCCTGCCCTCCCCTGCTGCTCTGTACCACCCCTAAACCTCGTCTGCCTGAGGTAGTGGGTGCAGTTTGTGCTTGTCACACAAATATCCTTTTTTTTAGTAGTCCATCTTTGACATTGGGAAGTTTGGCAATTCTTCCCCTATATTCAAATACATAAAACATTTTTTAAAAAGTACACCTTAGAGCTAAGAAGAATGCCCAAACAACCCAAAAGAGAATCCTTCAAACTCCAAAGTATTTAGTTTTGGGCAGATCACAGAGTGTTACACACCGCACTTTTGGGTGTTGATGTCAGTGTTGGTGATGATGGGATAACCCACCCCAGTCCAGTAAGTGCTTGTATTTTTGTGTATCACTTTTATTATTATGCTTTGAGCTATCTGTATTGTGTACAAAGAATTTCAATTCCTCCAAAATCTGCTGATGGATGTGATATTACAACTGGATCAAGTGCAACTTCTATTGATGTCAATGTCTTGAAACCATTGCCTATACTTTAGGTCCTACTTGCCATGAAGAAGTGGTAACATTATGAAAGATGGTCTTACTAAGAAAAAAGGATCTTATTTTTAAATGGTTGCAAATAACTGTATTTGCACAGGACCTTTCATATCTGCCTTTTAGGAAGTGGCTCCATCGGATTTTGGGGGTGTTTCTGGACCAACAGTTCAAGAATATGTATGATTTTCATGGCTGCTTTCCTCCATTATTTTCTGATCTTACGTTTGGGATTTCTGAAGGGGAAAAGTCACTCTGCACATGATAGCTGCAGTTATTTTTCAACAGCAGTAGCAAAATTTACATAGACACCCTATTAGGGTTTTGCTTATTAAAGCAGCTTTATTATTTAAGTTGGGGGGAAAAACAAACAAACAAACCCCAAAACAAACAAAACAAACCAAAAACAAAAAAACCCAAACAAACAACCAAAAAAGCCTCCTTGTTTTTTTCTGTTCTGGTAAATATTTTTTCCTGTGTTTTTGTATCCCAGTCTTATTAAATATTGATGCTCATATTACTGACTGCCAATATTTCTACTTTTTTGATGATCTACATGACAGGTGTTATGGCACAGAATAGCCATTTTTCTTTTCTGTCTGCTTTTCATGGTATGTTTGATTGATTTGCCAGTTTAAGCCTATCACATTTAATTCCTGACAATATTAGTGTGAGAGCATATATTGCTTACTTAAAAGCAGGATGCTTTTTATGTGGTTGGTTCTACTGAAACTAAGAATTTATGTGAAAAGGATGAAACAAGCAATTTCTTCAGTCTGGGTACAGTTCTAAATATATATTAAAATAAGTTCATATAAAATACACACACACACACACACACACACACATATATAAAAGTTTACTCTAGATCCTAAACTATTGGTAACAATAAGATACTTTACATTAAAAAAAAACAATTCCAACAAACAAAACCTACCTCTCTGAGAATAGTAATAATAAATTGTAGTAAGTTGTAATTCCTCTTGGAATTTTTTTGAAAATGATAAGTATTGACCAAGATACAAGTAAGCACAGATCTAAAAAACATATTAAATGAGAATCTTCTCATTTTATTTTTTTTTCTTTTTTTGGGCTAGTCTTTGGCTGCAATATGAAACAATATATGAGTCTCTGTCTGTGCATGAAACGAGTTATGTGTGTTCTGTATTCTATCTTATATCAGAGTTACTGATTGCTGGATTTAAAAAAAAAGTATTATGGCAATTTTCAAATGTTTTTTTTTTTTCCTTTTCTCTGTAGTCAACAATAATATCCAAATTGGCATTTTAAGTCAATAACTGATTTTCTTTGGGAAAAAAAAAAATCATCTAAAAGTCTTATTCAGCACTTGGTACAAGGAAGTCAGGCATGAGATACATAACACAATTAGGTTTAAGCAACATAGTTTAGCACACAGGTAGAAACAGGGTTCAATTACTGGATGAAACATTAAAAATCTCTACTTAAAAAGATGGAGGGTTATCTTGCTACCCTGATAGCAGTGACTCTAAAGTACTAACGAAGTTCAGACAAAACGCATTGAAAAACCTTGGCCACCTTCTCAGACAATTTTTAAATGCCATGTTTTCATAAGATAAAAAATCTAAAGGGAGCCATTCTTAAGGCAACTGGTCAGAGTGCAGAGGGAGAGGAAAAACACGTCTTGATTCAGTTATGGGCTTGTAGACAGTAAGGTTTTCTATAATTTTGACAAATACGCATTCAAAAGTGCTGTCATTATAGAACAAATCAAGACAAAGTAAATCCAAATGATAATATTTAAGGTGAGAAACAGGAGCTATGCTGAAAAGAAGATGAGGAAGGAACTCAAAAGAAATGAATGCACCTCTTAAGGTGTATCACAATCTCCTTATATAAGGTTATCAGATATGCTGTTTACCATCTCATCTCATGCTTTTGAATACTGAAACAGCATCCTAGCAATTCCTTCTTGTATTTTTTGCCTATGAGAAAGACCCAGTACACGCTTCTTTTGACATTTTGTGATCTTTTAATTTCTCTTTATGTCAGCAAGGAATTGGGTTGGTCTATGCACTCAGTACTGACTATTCAGTTATTCACTCAGGATATGTTAGTGTTTGTATTCTCACCTGACTCTTTCTGTAAGAAATAATAGAATCATTAAGTCTGGAAAAGCCCAACTTTTGACTGAACACCACCATGTCAACTAAACTGTAGTACCAAGCGCCACATCCAGTCATTTCCCAAACACTTCCGGGGATGGTGACTCCACCACCTCCTTGGGCAGTTTGTTACAATGCTTGACAACCTTTTCAGTGAAAAAAGTTGCAGAGAGCAATAAGATCTTCCCTGAGCCTCCTTTTCTCCAGACTAAACAACCCTGACTCCCTCAGACCCTTCCTCAGTTCTGTTGCCCTTCTCTGGGCTCACTCCACTACCTCAGTGTCTTTCTTGTAGTGAGGGGCCCAGAACTGGATGTGGGACTTGAGATATGGTCTCACCAGTATCAAGTACAGAGGAACCATCACTGCCCTGGTCCTGCTGGCCACACTATTTTTGATATAGAAAACTTCAGATATTATTTTAGTAGACTGTATTAAGAGAGTATACTATATTGTATCCTATAGTATATCCTATGTATGTTTACTGCAGTATACCGTATTAAAAGTTTAAAGTTTAAGTGATGCATCTCCTAGCAGCAGTTAGAACTGAAAAATATGTTCATGAAGTAAGAATTATACAAAAATTTGGAAAACAGGAAAAACTGTCTCTAGAAAGTTGCAATTAAAGCAATCAGTGAAACATTTTTCCATAGATCACAAGCAAGAAACATGGCAGGGATCTAGATGATAGCTGGCTGCTAGGTGATCAGGTTGTAAAGGGTGTGTGTTGTAGGGCAATAAAACACTGCACCTTTAACTGCTTTGCAGAGAAGCTGATGGATTAATTGGATAATAACTAATAAAAGCCATCTGGAGTTACACTAGCCTTTATCACATTGACCAATTTTCCAGTTTTTGTCATATGTCTTACTACTAATGTCTTAATCATACAGAACATCCATCTTGCCTAATATGATGACTGCCTTCATAGTCATGGAAACACAAATTACACTGGCATATTGGTGTGCTGACCTGTTACCACAGACCCATAGCATGTTCAGCCATCAGGGACAGCAAGCAGCCTGGGGTTCTGGGTCTCCCATGGGGCCCAAAAGGATGGGATGAGGGTGCTGATGTGGGTGGTGTTTAGAGTATTGGTGATGCCAAGGTGCACTCTTACCAAGCCAGACTGGGCTCTGCATACACAGCATTTCACTTTGGATGCTGTCTCCACGCCTGATCTCCTCTCCAAATGATCTGCCACATCTAGTCCTTATTGTGGTGGTCTCTGGTCTAGGGATGCCATAGATCTCTCAATGAAATAATTCCTCTTTCATCTTGCCATGATTTTATCAAGTTGTCATTGGCTTTCACCAGACAATATGTTTCCAAAATAAACAAATCAATTCAAAAGCCAACAGCAGTTTTTGTTTTGCCCCTTGTCATCAAGCTCTGGTTTGCATGATTGTCTGGGCAAAGTGGAATTGAAAAGGGAAGGCTGTGCATGCTCTCCACAGGAGCATTCATGGAAATGTAGGCAGTGACTTACTAGCTAAATGTTTTTTTTTCCTGTTTTGCTTACTGCTGGGGAACCTAGGGAGCCTTCTGCATTAATACCTTTCTTCACATGGTGTGATTCTGAGGGTCTCCCTTAATTTCAGTGGCACTAGAAGTCACCTCTTATAATAGAAATAATATTACAGTAAGCAATGGTTCAGGAGAGATTAAACTATAAAACTGTAAGCCATCAATTGTTTTGTAATCTGTGATTTCTACCTTGTATCCAGAGGAAGATGCTAACATTGGTAATATTTTAAACTGCTTTGTCTATTTCTCTTTCTGTCAGAAATGGTTCAAGTTACTAGACATGTGGATCCATCTGATATAAAGCAGAAGAATCAATATAGTTTTCAAAGAAGCCATGCCTCATAATTGCATTACTTCTTCAAAAGTATCAGTATGATGCCATAAGGATGACTGAAACACTAAAAAAGTGTGTATCTGTAAATATTCCTTTTTCTTTCAAAAAGGTGACATGAGAAAGATCTTATTTTTCAGGAAGCTGCTATAAGACAAGACACAAAAGGACAGAAATGAGGTCATTTTACACAACGGAGGGGAGCTGGCAGTGGGACTGCATGCAAATTTCTCTTGAGCTGATGATTATTGGGTAAAAGGATGTGGCAAAACTACTGATGGTTCAGAATCATTCAGGTCAGATAGAAAAAAACCAAAAGCTTGAAGAGGGATTTTATTAAACTGAAGGGCAAGGTGATTGAATGACAGTTGACATTTAATATTTGTTTGCATAAACAAAAAATCTTTTAATAGATAAAGCCTAGATTACTGTTGCCTTTGTGCATATTGTATGCTCTGTATGAGACTTCACCACAGAGCTGTTTACAGTGAGTCACATGTATTTCTTCATGAAATTTAAAACATGTTTGGTTTGGTTTTGATTCGGATCACATCAGCAAGAAATCTTAAGTCCATCCTGAATTTTCTGAACATTAAGGAACAGAACATTTCTTGGGAAGTTTCTAGCCATAATTTCATAGAAATTAGGGCATTATTCAGAAGCACTAAGTGATTTTACACTTGTGCTATCCTTATACTCTTTTCTTAAGGAGCACAGGCCACTATCAGAGTTGGATGAACCTAGAAGAGCCCTTGGTTTGCCCAGAATAGCAATTCCGATTTTACTCTCTTATAATAATTTCATGCTAATTATGCATTAGAATATTCAAGATTATTTTTTTCCGGGAAATGACAATCACTTTCCATAGTGAGATATTAATGACACCGCATTTAGCATAACATAAAAACGGCCCTCATAGGCACAGAAATAGTAATCCAAAAGCTGGAGGCTATGTTGAGGCTCCATCTGTGACAGAGGAATGAACACACCCACCCAACACACTTTTTGGCTGTGAGGGAATTAAGTGTGTTAGGAGGGAGGAGTGAATGCAGAGCCCCGAGGACAGATACATTTATCTCTACAAAATGTCCAGCTACCAAGTGGCTGGGCCAGGAACTGGTGTGTGGTGATTTATCTCCTTCAGCTGGCCCAGCCCCAAAGCCATTTGCACAACATCTTGTCACTGGCAATCTCCCCACACTTTGATATCCAACCCAAATGCATATGAAACCCATTGTCTCCTTCAGAGAAATGGAAGATGGAGACCTATTGTGTAAACTTTCACTGAATATACCCAAATGCTTACAATCAATCTCTGTAGGGGGGAAAAAGAAAAAAAAAAAAAAGGTTGTGAGTTGTGAGGAGTGAAGTTAAACCATCAAAACAGAAATTACTTTCTCCATGAAAAGGCACCAAACTGTTCTTGACAATCTGGGATGCTGAAGTTGTCTTTTTGAAATTAATTTTCTCATTTGCACATAAATATCGTATGTTGAATATGATTTAAAAGGAAAAATGAAAAGGGTTGACTATGAGACACTGTGGCTGTTACATATTGTTTGTTATTACAGTAGATGCTTTTTATTAACACCTCAGAAAATAATCGAAATATGCTTCAAAACCTCCTCATTTCAGAGCCTTAAGCTATAGTCAGTGACCTTCTACACCAGACCAAGCTATTCAGTTAAGTTTTCCCCATTAGCCAAAGGGAGGAAACTAGTGTTAAACAAGCTTTATTTTTAACATTATGTTTTTATAGTTGATTGAAGATGTATTCAGTTTGTGGATTGACAAGAAAGGTATGTGTAGAAGGTCAAACAGGTTACAGGCATCTTTTAAATCTTATGTTTCCCCGCTCTGTAAGACTATGAGCAAAAATTTTTAATAGAAAAGATGCATTCTCTTCATGTCATTCCTTTACCTCTAAAGAAGAAAAGCATTTAACAACTCTACCGCCTTTCACTAGGCTTCAATACCCTTTTCTAATTATCTAGGTCACTTAGGCCCACTTACCATGAAGCTATTTTTAGCTTACTGGTTGTCTCCTACTTCTGGAGAATTATCCTGTTTGCAATTAAATTTCCTGACACTTTTTTTTTTCCCTCTCTGTAGAATGTATGTATATGAGGTGCACAAATATAAAGTAACATAGGTCATTGAAAGGTCCATATTAACAGCAACCTGTAATTTTTCTTAAGACTTTTACTTTGGTTAGGTTTTTGTTTGTTTGTTTGTTTGTTTGTTTGTGTTTGTTTTATTGAAAAAGAATTGGAGGGGACAGCATTTGATAAGGAGAAGTAAGGCTGTCTTGGTGTGCAGCACAGGTCTCCCCTGGTGTACGTTTAGACAAATTGTGATGAACCTGTGTGTATGTATTTTCCTGTCTAACAACATACCTGCTTCCTACATGAGTTGCAAAGACAACTCTGCCATCTTCAAGTGTGGACTTTGATGAATTGATCAGTGGGGCACAATTAAGAAACCTCTGAGCTTGGGGTGGCCGCAGTAGAGATGGAAAGCAAAGCTGTGTAGCTGCTTCACGTGCAGTTGGGTCATGGGGCACCATATGGCTCAACACAGCTGTGCCCACAGTTGCACTCCTGGAACGTGGCATTGGCTGGTTGTATCATGGATTATGGTTGCACAGACAGAGCCAGACACACCAGACACCCAGCTTTTGTTAGGATTTTTGGATATGGCTTTCATGTCCGTATGGAGCACATGCATAGCACCCAGCCCTGGGTGTGTGGCATTGCCTGGATAGGGTGGAAGTGAGCAAGCTGGGCTTCCTCAGATTTCCATACAGAGGAACAGAGGAGTTAGATGAATGTAATATTTTACAGGGAATTGGTTGTTCTGAGAGCTTATGATGACTATGGCAATATAAGGAAATTAAAGTACGGATCTTCTCTTCTGCTACTAACTGCCAGTGAAGAATGCCTTATTATGTAATTATCTAAATGTTTGTATTGCTAATGAATACACTGGTGGCAGAATATGATCTTCTGCATCCGTGAATTTGCCTTTAATTATAAACAGAAGGACTGTATGAGCAATGTAATTTAACATCATTTTCTCTGTAACAATGTTCCCTAAATGTTAATGCCTTCATTGGTATCACATGCTTCATATAAATAAAAAACTGTCATTTGTTGTTACATCTCTTATCTACAAATGATAGTGGAACAATTTGTGAAAGTAATTGCAATTTTAACAACATGCACATATGCAATTTTATGCCATTTTAAAAGCTATACCATAATCTGGAATCACACTTGGAAAATACCAGAAGAGAAAGGATGTATTGCATATAGGGTTTGTTCTGCAACTCATGTATGGGAGATCTATCTATAGATATAGAGACATATTTATATATGAACTATATATAAAGCTCTCAAAATAAATGGAAACCTGTGAAAAGTAGTGTCTATATTTACTAGTTTCTCCCATAATAATGTTAAATAACTTTTCTCCTCTCTGTAGAATCAATAAATTCCATGATCATAGTACAGTTCACATTTTGGAAAACAAAAGAGCATGATTTAGTATTTTGTGATACTATGGTGAGCTTTCAGGCTGACATATTCTGTTCCAAACAATCTTAAGATGCTTGATATCCTTCAAGGTACAAAGCAGCTCGTGAATCTCAAAATATAGTGGGTCACTGTTTCAAGCAGTTGTTTCATATAATCTTATTATGTGAGCTATAATATGGTAGAGATAAATTTGGAACCTGATACCTGATGAAAAGCAATCCCAACATAGAAAGAGTCAGATTTTGTTATCTTATTTTAGGTTAAATATTCATAAATATAGTAAATAACTTCACTTACTGAAAGGAGGAAAAGGAAAATTTTGTAGGAGAAAAGAGGCAAAGACAGGAAGACTATAACCAGATATAACTTGATTATAATTATTGCCCTGCAAGTGTACTTGCTTTGTAAGAGGTCTTTACAGGTAATAAAAGGCAGAGTATGTGTGGTTTATTATTTTAATGTGCATTACAATATTTATTTCAATTTTCCCCTTTAATTCCATTAATTAGATCTCTCAGGTTATGTTCTCTCTCATATGTACAAATGCTTCTCAGTTATTTTGACAGTGGCTTTTGCCTGTGATGAGCCTGTAGGTTGAGACCTGCAGTTAATTGTGAAACTTACTGATGAGGTGTTTTGAACTTCCCTATGAAATAACAGTTGCTGCTGAACTTAATTTCTCTTCAGGCTATAGAAGACAGTTTAGATGCTCATCAGAAAGATGTGAAGAATTGTATTTGAAAGTGTTCAGAAACTGACACAGAAGAGGAAAGCTTAAGTGATCTTGAATGCACAAAAATACCTTATAAAACAAAAAAATGAAAAATCACAAAATGAAATTTTTTTGGCATATTCATTGAATATGAAAACATATGCATGTTCCTAAAACCCTGGTTAAAATACCCTTGGTGATAAATATAATCTAAAAATATGGCTTACTATTGTATCTGACTTTTTGTATACAATTTATAATAGATCTCAAATGAGCTTAAACCCCTGTTTTCCTAGGACAGAACTTCAGTGGTGACTGATGCACCCCTAATGCCTCTAGACCATGCAATGACAAGGCAGCAGTGGGTATTGAGACCCCTAGAGAGCCATAGCAGATNTTTTTGAGGAAGAACGTGGGATTGGGATGTGAAATTACCTGTCTTATGCTCAGAGGATGTGAGCAAAGTCAGGTGCATTTTTCTGCCAGTTACAGAAGTAATCAATATATGGGTCCCAACAGCATTGTAATTACAACAAAACATGACATAGGACCAGAATAAAAGAACAAAGTAGTGAGAAATTATGTGAGGAACTTCAGAAAGACTAAAAAATCGAAGAACAGTCTAGTCTTGTGCAAAATTATATGTTTCCTAATTATTTGAAGGCTCTATGTACAATTTTAATGATTTCTCTTCCTAACTGTATCAAATACAATATAAATGCAGGTCTTTGCTTGGAAGGTCCATTTCACCTTCTCTCTGCCCTTTCTAACCTCTAAATAATGAGAGTGAAATAGAGTGAACCTCTTATATAGAGGTTTTACTAGCAATTTAATAATTTTCTGTTCTCTACCTGTTTTGCCTCTTACACCAGAAAAGCTCCACACGCATTTTTACAAATCTGCTTGTCTGTCATACACTAAAATATTTCTTAAGAACATCTTCCAGTGTTTGGGAATTTGGTATTTGTTTGTTTTTTTTTTTAGCCTAAATCTTTTCAGGTATGCATTCCAAAGCTTTGGGATATGTTGTTGCTCATCTTATTTTCACCTTTTGCTTTATGGCATCTTTATGCACTATTCTGTCTTTATTAGTACTCGGGTAGTGAACTATACAGGTCAGCAAAACCCTGGTGTTTTTTTCTGTTTATCCAGTGCATATCCTAGTGGGTTTCTGGTTCAAGATTGATTGTTAGGTACTGTGGTAATGCAAATTACAATTTTGAATTGGCTATGAGTTGCTCATGTTCATGGACCACATATGAGTTATATGACTTATAGTAGATGTTATAAATACTGACCTTGGTATCCTGCTCAAATTTGTCTCAACTTATATTCTCCTCACTCCATATGAAAATATGGGCTAGGTAAGAAAAAGAATAAGCTCATTTGAGTGGCAGAGTTGGGCTAGAAAAGATGTACTGAATGAGTATTGCATGATTTTTTCCATTATTTTCCTTAGCAATTTGAAAAGTGGAAATAGAGGATGCTAATATTAAATGACACCAAAATTATGGAGATTGTGGCAACTAGCAAATTGGAATGAAAGATAAGATTTTGAAGGAAATACATTTGTTCCAGTTGAAGCAATGACCAGAAATAAATGGATAGAATAGAAACTAATGGAAAATACAACAATTAACTAGGAATAACCAAATGCAGGGTGTGGAATGGGTGACAATTTTTTTTGCTGCTTGTATCACAAAACAAACACAAGGCAGTATTGACCGACATATGCAAGTAAGGCTGTCACTGTAACCTGTATTGAGAGCTCTCTGTGGGAGTAGTCAATGTAAACGTGTTCTCCTGACCTGTAGGACACCTTGGCAGCCCTGTTCTGTGTCGCCCTTCTGAGAAGTTTATATTCTCGAGTCAGATTTTCTCACACATTGTACTAAAAACGCTGGCTTTGTTTACATTCCTTCTTGGAGAAGGGAATCTGATGGAGTGGGCACTTCACCAGTCTGGTTGAGAGGTGGGATTTCATCTCCCAATCCTCTCACACTTTGAAAACCCTATAAAATTGTGTATTCATGATAAACAGCTCTCTCTCTTTTTGGGGGCCTTGGCTGTTCTCTTAATTGTGGTGAAACCGTGTCCTCCTTTAGTGCCTGGGAGGTGCAGGTACTACAGTTCTGTGTGAGGGAGGGGTGAAGGAGGGTTGGCACAGTGATTGCAGGTGCTCCCAGAGCCTCTGGAGACATGGCTGCAGGCCTGGTTCCCTGTCTTAGGGTGGAAAATTTGCATCCTGGATTGTCTTGGAGGACTATATCAGCCCCTCACAACAGGCTGTGGCTTTTCTGGTGGGAAGGATGCACAGGGCAAGAGGATCTGCAATGCCAGGATGGGAACCAGGAGCTGTGTTTTGTGTAACTATCAGTGGTATCGGTGTTGATCTTCAACTGGGAGGATTATAGATACTGTTTATTTATATGTATTTATAGATACTATTCAGTTACTGTAAATGAAACCAAGCTGCAAATACATGGCACATCACTTCCCTCCTGTTTTTTTATTTGTGGCAATCAATTCCTCCTTGTAATGCCCTTCTAGCCTTGAAAGTGGTGTGAAAAATATTCTGTAAAGCTGTGTTTGTTCCAACATGTTGTATGCCTTTCTGTACATACTCAGTGATAAGATTCCTATGCTTTCCTGTACGTATTTAGTTAAAAAGATATGGCAAAAGGCCCAAAAATAATTTGCCAAACTTTCCTAGGACATGCATGCATGCATAATATGGAAATCATGCTTTCTGACATGGACTGCGAGTGATAGATAAGATGCCATGTTTAAGATAAAACACAAATTTGTTAGGTTTTTCATGAGGCATAAATAAGATTATTTTCTCTGGAGAGGCAGTTACAGTGGCTTTGTTAAAAGCTACTAAATTACATTGTTAAACCAGGTGATATGCTGTAAGCAAAGCCCTGAAGTGACCCTGGCAGCCAGGAGGGCCAAGCGTGTCCTGGGGACATCAGGGACAGAATCACCAGCCAGGCAAGGGATGGGATTGTTCTGCTCTGCTCTGCTCTGCAGTGGGAGGCCTCACCTCAAGTCCTGGGGACAGTTCTGGGTGCCACAATATAAAAAAAACATTAAGCTCTTAAAGAACATCCAAAGGAGAGGAACAAAGATGATTAAGGACCTTGAGGGCAAGCCTAAGGAGGAGGGGCTGAGGGCACTGGGTCTGTTCAACCTGGAGAAGAGGAGACTGAGGGGAGACCTCACTGCAGTTCCACCTTCCTTGTGAGGGGCAGAGGAGGGGCAGGCACTGATCTCTGCTCTGTGGGGACAGTGACAGGAGCAGAGGGAATGGCCTGAAGCTGTGTCAGGGGAGGTTTAGGTTGGATATCAGGAAAAGGTTCTTCACCCATAGGATGGCTGGGCACTGGAACAGGCTCCCCAGGGCAGTGCTCACAGCACCAGCCTGACAGCGCTCAAGAAGTGTTTGGACAATTCTCTCAAGTACAGGGGGTGACACTTGGGAATGGCTCTGTGCAGGACCAGGAATTGGACTTGATGATCCTTGAGGTTCCCTTGCAACTCAGTTGCTTCTGTGTGATTCTGTGGTTCTGTGTGTGCTTTAACACTGGGCTGGGGTGTACTTTTGTGTTTGGCCAGGGGGTGCTTCTCTGGCAGCTTTCCAGTGTGGCAAGAGTGTTCTGACTGCTCAGCATGCATTAAGGTGCCCCAAACACAGAATTTGTGGGTGGTTTCCTCTTAGTCTACCCTCAGGAGTTCTTGGTGTGAAAAATGAAGTGTGTGCATGGTGAGTGATTCTTTTTTGGGTTTTTTTTACATCTTCAGAAATTTGTTTTCTTACAAAACAAAACTCTTACACATTTTTAATTCTTAAACATTTTTTTCAGAGAATTGACATAAGTGAGGAGAGGGGACCCTAAATAAGCCTTGTCTAAACTGGCTGTTTTGTTTAGCTATTTGAAAGGGAAAGGACAGATATATAGAACAGCAGCATGGAATACTGTGAAAAATAAGTTACTTGTGCAAAAACTTAGCAACTTCCTGCATCAAAAGAGAAAGTAAATAAAAACATTATGTATCAATCTGTTTTAACTACCTGCAGGAGCAATCCAGTAAGAGAGGATAATTTGAATTTTTTTCAAGTTCTTTTAGCAAATTAGGTACTACAGTGTTTTGCAGCAGAGATTGTTTCATTATTCTACTGCAGAAACCTAAGTGTTTGATATTTAGTGTTTATCTATTCTGACAGGCAAGTGTCAAAAATAGGTATCAGCGTCTCTGTTCAAAATTCTGATTATCTTTTAGACTGTGTTTTTCTTGTCAGTGGTGAAAGGTATGAGCTGGACCTGGGGCTTCCAGTCCTTGAGTCATACTTACTGTGTATGTATTAAGGAGTAAATTTATCATTATTTTTTAAAAGTTCCTGGTTCTCTGTTTATTGATTAATATTGTGTTCGTTCTCATGGTTCTGAATTGCAGTTGTCCAGTAGTTGCTATGCTTTCAGAGACCATCCTGATGTTTGCATTATTAAAAAAAAAAAAAAAAAAAGTCAGGAGGCTAGAAAAGAGGCTTTGCATTCCAGCATCCTTTTAACCCCTTTCCTCCCCTTTCTTGTGTCACAAGAAGGTGAGGGTGGGGGGGAATGGAGATGTAGCACTGGTTTCTAATAGAGACCAAAGAGACTAGAAAAGAGGCAATGAAGAAACTGTAGAAGTTGTGTTACTTGAAGTCAAAAATCACATTCTTCCCAGTGTAAAGGCTTAACTTTTATTAACTTAATTTTGACTGAAAACAAATGTCACTCATAAACCTTATGATATCTACTTTGTTAGAAATGGATGAAATGTGTGGATAGAAGTAATACTACATTTTACAGCTATTGGCTTCCAGTGACAAGTACAACTATTTTGCCTTTATCACAGCCATGTGTCCTGCAGGCAAATCCCTCTCATTTGTGAGAGTATATCCCCATGGTCCGTGCATCCTTTGGTCACCCAGGTGGTGACAAACAGCCACGGGTGTTTTCCTAAGGATACAACTCCTGCTGTGTCAGCCAACAGGACTCTGTGAAAGCTCTGACAGACACATGGGGATGGGCAGCTACCCAGTTTGTCAGTGACCAATATTTTTGCTAACAGATCTCCTCTTTCCGCAATTTTGCTTCAGATTAGTGTCTTGCATAAGTTCATTTCTGATGCCGTGATCTCAGGATGACTCCTGCGAGTGAGTGTGGGGGGGGATATGCTTAGGAGGGCCTTCTGGGGGAAATTTTCTTTGGGATGAGGTGTTTCTCTACAGAAGACAGTGTGCAGAGGCCACACTTTCTGTTTTGTTCAAGCATCTTCCATTGGGGCTCTGCAGAGCAGAATATGTATGGGTTTTAACACATTGCTGAATGTTGATAAAAAAAGTTCTGATGCTGTTCCTGACGAGTGTGCTTCCCATTCTTAACCCTAAGTTTCAGAGTCTAAAGGCAGACTTCAAGAATATGCATAAAAGATCTTTTTTCTTGCTTCTTACAATAAAAGTTTTTTCTAAATATGGTGCATGAAATGCTCAGCTCAGAGTTTGTACCTGATTCTGATAGAAAAATTCTTGTGCAGCACAATTTGGTCTTGGCCCAGAGAGACCCTGAATTCTGTTCTTTCATTTTCTTGCTTTCCTATTTTAATTCAGAACTGCAGGCAGGGTTTGAAGGCTGTGAATTTCAGCGATGTAAATATCTATTACTTTTGTCTTTGTATTGTCTATAGCTTGCTGCTACTCAGAATGTTAGTACTCTGGTATTTTAATTTTTAATGACTGTTTGGGGTATTTTTCTGTTTGAAAAATGGAAGTGTACTGACATGAAAGAAATTATTTTTAATTTTTAATTCCATGAAAACCATAATCACCATGAAATATATCCTGCCATCTTCTCTCTTGTTATAGAAGATACTGGAAAGAGAACCTAGTGTGGGTCTTTCTGATGCAAAATGAGTCATATCGTGTGAGAAAAAAATTGTTTTGTAAAACCAGTATGGTTATGGGTTATTTTCATATCGCATTGCAACATATAATTGTAAAGAAGGTACCAGCAAAATTTCCCAATTTGTTGAGTTTTTTCTAATGGCAATGTTATTTCATGCTGCAGAAATTCCAAGGTAAATGGGTAGGCAAATGCTGCTTTATGAGATCAATTCTCACTCTGCCTTTGTAATAGCTGGTTTTAGTGAGTGTTATTTTCATACTGGCTTAGAACACTTTCTCATTGAAATATTTACATTAAAAGTATTACCTATGCATTTTTTCTTTAATAATATGTAGCTTTGATATAACATTTAAGCTGAGTAACATTTTTTTATTTACATGTAATGTTATTTTGGGATTGTTTAAATCAGTATTTTAAATTGAACAAGGCCTTAGAGCCACTCTGTAGGACTGTGTCATTAACTTATAATTGTATATTGTATGAAGTACTTTGTTTTCATTACTTTGGAAAAAGAATTAATGACCTTGCAATTGACTTCTCTATTTAACATTTTCATCTGAGCTTTTAACACCATTAGAAATAACTGCTTGCATTGACCACAGAAGGAGCCAAAGAAGCAATGTACTACAGTCAACCTAATTCAGTTTCAGGCTGACAAAGTTAATATTAATTGGTGATTTACCAAGTCAAGGGCCTCAGTTAAATAAAAGTCAAGAATTTGAAACTGCTTTTTCTTTTTGTCGATGGCCATCCCTGGGTTTTAAAATACACTGTGCAGAACTTAGGTTTTCCCATCAGGATACCTAACGATTGAGTACCTGTAGGTCTGTGCTGCCTGACACTTGAACCTAAACTGTTTAAGGTAATGAGTATGGAAAGTTCTTGTTATGAGAAAGACCCCTTTCACTCAGAAGTTATCTGGGAAATATCCTAAAAATACCCTTTTATTCCTTATTTGTCTGGAGTGCATTTCTCTCCAAACCAAAACTGTCAGTACTAAATAATCACCAGACCCTTCAGTGTTTACTCATGTTGATAGGCAGCTCTAACAGCCAGGAGTGCCTCCCATTCATCTGTTCCCAGTCTCATCAGACACGAGGCAGGCAGAGCAGACTGTCCAAACTGGCTGTCATTTCAAGAAGGCTGGGGCACATAAAAGCAATAAGTAATAATGACTTAGCTGGGGGATTGAACGTTCTGAACCACATGAAAAATGTGCTTTGCTTAAAACCACAAAACTTGGCAGGTAGGCTTAGGATTTGCTAAGGCACAGAACAAAAGCAAATATGGTGCTTTCTGATTGCTCACCATAGAAAACTGAGCTCTTCAGCAGAAACTCTTTTAATTCCAATTTTCCACAGGTTCTTAAACGTGGTGGGGAGAAAGTTTTAGCAATGTTATACAGATGGCAAATGTCAACATTCTTTTTTTTTTTCTTATCTTCTTCTAAAAAGTAAAGAAGGATCTATTTGTCCTAGTTTCTAGAAAATAAAATGGCTCAAATGGTTCTTTTTACATCTTGTGGTCTTAGAAATAAGGAGCAGGAAAAAAAAATTGTGGAGATGAAGGGGCAGAGGTATTTTTGGTAGACCTTCAAGATTGAACTTGAACAACTATTCTGCAAATATATCATCCAGGAGGAAGAGCACCTGAAAAATCTGTAGACTTTCTTCTTTATTTTTCTGTAATATATGCGTGCTTTTTATTTTTCTACATATTTGTAATATATGCATGCTTTTAATCTAAATGGTCAGGAGATTGAGTACGAGTAACTCCCAACACTGATTGTTCATGAAAGATGAGATCAGTAACCACTGTGTCTTACAGTGAAAGCCTTTGTAAACACTTGGTTGCACTATTGAAGTGAAGGATGTCTTTCAGATCTTTACTGGGGAAATCTAAGCCAAGTTGCTTTCTTTTGAGGAGCCTCATGGCACAGCTTGCTTCCCCAGGTCTGGTCTAGCTTTTCTCAGTCATCCTGAGAAACTTCAGGAAGGGCAGGCTGTCAGCCGGGCTCAGGTATGCTCAGGAGAATAAGAACAAGTACTGGCTTCTGCCTTCTGAATTGGTTCAGAAGGGAAAGTATATGAAAATTTCTTTATATGCTTTCAGTAATTTGAAATAGGCTTGTGCCTGTGCAGTGAGCTAGAGCGAATTTGGGTCATCAATATTCCAGGTACAAGGAGAGGATACTTCCATTTTGCACATCTTTAGAAACAGCAGGTTGCCTTGCTCCCTGTTGTTCATATTTTTAACTGTTAATTAAATTCACTGACATTGCAGCTGTTTAGATTATTAATAGTATCCCTTATATTTGAAAATAATTAGATTGCTAATATTTTTATGATCTCACTAAATACTTTTCAAAATGGCCTAAAATCTGTTCTTTTTAAAAGGCAAGGTGGCATAGTCAAGTCATGAATGTTTACTGTAATTAAATCATGTCCGTTATAGCTAAAATTTGGTTTGAGTTTTCAAATATTGTAAGGTGTAAAGGATTTCATACTCAGGGATTTTTGTTGCTGATGTTCCACCTAGTTCCATGATGACCAGTTCATAGAGATCCCCAAATGTCATTAACAGCCTGAGGGAAGGAGCTTTGAAAGTTTGTTTGGCTCAGTGTTTGTACATGAATATATCACCATGCAACGGAGATGAGGAAATATTGAGGAAATGCTGGCCAGCTAGAACATAAGAAGACAATCATACACTTAGGAATTGTTTAGGAATTTCTGTCTTGATCTGACAGATGATGAAACTGCTATTTGAAAAGTCTTTTAAAAATACTTGTAACAGTGCTTGCAATTGCATAGTTTCTTTGAAGATAATGGTTTTTTGTTTAATTTATTGCTTCTGACAAATCTTTTTTTT
>VZTR01000967.1:208787-269655 GCA_013400775.1 Chaetops frenatus | reverse complement strand
AAGAAAAAGCATACTTCATCAGTCAAACTGAAATAGGGGAAGTCAGAACAGTTAGGTTCTCTTCACAGTGATGCTGAGTCAGTTGTACACTAGGGAAAGACATCATGTGTCTGTATCCAAAGAAAGGACATATCTCCTCCAGAAGGAAAGCTTAGTTACTGAATAAGTTGTTCAAGTTTTATACCAGAGGTTCCACTCAATGGCCAAGCATTTTTCTATTCTAATTATTTTATCTAAATACCAATTTCATTTAAATAAAAATACTCTCCAACTCTAACCATCTTCCTTTTCACTTTTATCTTGCAGTGACATCATAAAGTGGGCTTCGTGACACCACAGAAGTCTAACAAACTGTTAAGAAATAGAAGATCCATCCAACATGGAAGCAGGACTACAAAGAACAGAAACCAGTTCAACTGCAAGTATTTATGCAAGCAGTACATGTATGGAAAACATGCCTGACCAAGTAAAAATCTTTTCACAAATAATCTGTCCTTAAAAACAGGAACGATGTCATTTGGATGGGAGACTTCCACTGAAACAGTTTCTAGCTTATCCATTTATAAAAAGGGCTTATAAAATCTTATTAAAATATACTTGTTAGAACACATTAAAAAAACCCAAAAAAAGTAAAACCATTGTGTCACAAAGTGACTGAGGCTCCAGCTGCCAAGGCACCTACAACTGAACATCCATTCACTCAGATATCACAGGTACAAACAGCATGACATGATGTAACAAAAAGANTCAAAACCTTGAATCACAATTGCTAAGCATACCACTGTTTATTATCAGAGTGGACTAAAGAAGCATATCAGATAACAGGTGGCAATACCAAAAGAAGTCAGAGGAAGCTGAATATTTATTATTTGTTGTTAAAATACTTTCATATTCACAAATTATGACTTGGAAAAAAATCTCTTACACAGATATAAAACTAAACAGTTTTCAGTTAAATTATATTTTATACATAAAATCACTGAGAAAACCAAATGGTATGCATTTTAGAAATGCTGACTGCCTACAAATTCCTCAGAAATCACTGGAAAGAAGTTCCACTCCTCTGACCACAAGGCAATTTCACTTAAGCCCTTAAAGAGATGATCCAAGAATTTCACTTTGAAACTTGTAGTTACAATCCACATTGAAAAATTTTCCACAATGATGACTGTAATTTTTCATAACAAAAAAGACTTAATTGATTATATTTTAAGCAGACATATCCCACTACCTATAGCTTGAGAAGAGTGGCATCTAGTGGATTATATCTGTGGGCACAACTTACTGCTTAGCTCAATGCTTTTGATTTAGGCTCCTTTCATTAAAATACAAAGTTAAAGCCATTTTAGGAAAAACAAATTTTAAATCAGTTTAGAAAGAGAACTCAAGAGATTTTGAGGCAACATCCTTTTCAAGGCAGTGCCAGCTATGAAGTCAGAACAAGTTACTTGAGTCTTTATCGATTTCAGACACCTTCAAGCATGGAGGCAGCATCACCTCTCTGGGCAAAGTTATTTCACCACAAAGGCAGCTAGGAATTGTAAAGTTCCTTCATATATCAGCCCAGAAATGAGGCTCAATGTATGCCTGCTGTCTCCCAGCACACACCCCTGTGCCATCTCCTTCAGGCCTCCCACTGGCAAGGGAAGGCTACTGTCAGTTTGCCCCAACACCTTCTCCCTGCTAAACTGAGTGAGTCCTAGGTCTCTCCACAAATGGCAAATGCTCCCAACCACCTTGGGAAAAGGGGATATGCACCTCCCTGGCTCTGATGGTTCAACTCCTTAGAGAATGCAACACAGAAAGTATAAGATATAGTCAGTATGCTGAAATTGTGTTTAACATTTGCAACTGAGCAATACTAAATATGATTTAATGTATATATATTCTCATCCTTAATAATATTATTTTTGCCATGTTTCCTCTCTACATCCTATTCTATTTTCAGCAGTTTCATTTTCATGTGCATCTGCTTTCCTTTTCTTTAGCATTCATTTCTAAGTGACACGTCTTAACTCACTCTTTAGGTCCTACCTTTTTTTACTATTTGCATTTCAGGGATCTGAAATAAAACTTAAGTGGTATGTAAGGAGGAAGCACCATACTTTGAAGAGCAATGGCTTTAAGCTTTTTTTTTCTTTGATATATTGTATTTCCAACTTTTGTACATTAACTTGACAAAAAACAGGGTTAGAAATCCCACTTTCTCATCCATAACTTGCAATGAATAATCAATGGAAATACATTTACTTTGATACTCCAGATTTACGCCATGGCTATAGCTACTAAATCATCTGAAATACACAAATTATTTCAATGAACCACTTTCTGCCCATTTTTCTTTACAAACAAGGATAAGACTACTGTACTTCTTATTCTTCCCCAGACCCTTAATAACTTTTGAACTGGCTCATTCCAAACAACAGGGACGAAGGAATAGAAATTTCAAGAGCATTAAAGCCTTAAGGTTTAGGTAAGTTGTTAACTAAGTAAAGTAAATTAGAGATACATTAAATGAAACACTGTAGGATTATTTCAACACTTGATCAGCCAGTTAACATGGGAAGAGTGGTAACAACTCATGTAACTCCCAAGAAATCCAGCATAGGGTGTATCCTGTCCATTCAGCACTCAAACACACCGAAGTGCACAGCTGAGCCATTTGGGTTGCATGAGCCAAGCAGGAGGTATTAGAAGAACCAGAGATGTTATAGAAGTAAGGTAATATAGTACTGCATAGCTGCTGAGGATATAGGAGATGCAAGGTTACTGCAGAAGGAAATCAGAAATGCAGGAGGACACAATAACCTGTTCAACAGAAACAGGACAGAAATTTGAAGGAAAAATGGTAATGTCAGTCCCACTGTTCACTGGAAAACCTCCATTGCCTTTGTAGTCAAAATGCTGGGCCTTTACCTCCTCTAATTAACATCCTGTTAACTCCACAAACTAAACTGCAAAGCACCATTTCAGGTACAGGTCCGATAAGACCATTTATAAATCAAATATCATGCCATCATACCAGAGCTGGAATCTGCAACCTCATACAAATTAGGAAGGTGAGCAAACTATTTTTAATTAATTTCTTTGTGGAATAACTGCATGTACCAGAGGAATGCTTAATAATTACCACCAGTATTTAAAAATGCAAAAGTATTGCTCAGAAAATAATTGAAGGTTCCAAGATAAAAGGTGCAAAGAAGTTGTGTGTATTTTAGAATTTTGCATCTTACCTTTCAGCACTGAATGCAGACTCTGTGTCGATGTATATAACAGCTCCATCTAGTCCTCCCATGCTTAGAGGCAGAGTAGCCAGAACACTCATCATAATACAAAATTGAGTTTTGCCACAACCTGGTGGGCTAGTGATCTGGAAGAAAAAAGATTAGCAACATAACATTCATTTCACCATAATCCCACTTTCCTCTAAGTCCCATCAGCCAGTGTTCCTCCAGTTCTGCTCTTCTATTTACCAAAGGAAGAGACACCCACAAAAAGCCAGAACATAGCCCACAAAGACCAACTTGCAATTACTCTTGGATCTGTACCTTGCAGACAGATCATTATGGTTATACTTTATTTCTTTGACATCATTATTACCTTTCAAATTTGAGATCCCCTACTCTCCACCTCACCTCACAAGATCTTCCCTAGAGATACCTAGCTCTCTTCCATCTGTCTCTGTGCTACCTTCTAAAACAGAGCAGAAGTAAAAGATTCACAGCTGACATTCACATGTCATCAATGGCTTTTAGAGCTGAAAACTAAGTCTAGAACTAATGAGCTAAATGACTCCTTATGAATCATCATCACCTTGGCTAAACCAGGTCTCTCCTAGAAATCAGAAGTGTAATTGCTTATATCCTATAATGACTGAATGTTCAATATGAACCACATATATACATAGGACAGATTTTATCTGCCCCAGAGACTACACTCTGCACTGTCTGTTTTTTCATTGGTGTTAACTCCCTAATACCATATTTCACCACCAACACAATTCACTGATCCAGACCAGTTCCACAATTCCAAGCTCCCACCTGGGCTCACTGAAAACCCCTGTGGTGAAGCAACATTTAAAGAGAGCAAGCTCAGCTTGTATGAAAAGGTTCCAGTACAATTTTGATGAGAAAAACCACCAGGATCCAAAGAACACATTGTTTGATGAGATCACCAGCTTCTGAGAGCAATATTTTTCTACCAGAGATGGCAGTCGGCTGTTCCTCCTCCACTGCAGATCTTCCAGAGATTGTATCTGAATGCTGGGCTCTGTGTTCAGATAATTGCAAGTTCATCACTACTACAGTGGGTCTCTAAATACAATATCACATTGTCATTGCTTCTGAGAAGGGAGTTGATGAAACTGTAAATACTAGGAGGGCCGAAAGACAGCAAAAACAAAGTAAAAGTTGTCGTGGCTGTTGTCTGCCATGACACACTCTCAGAGTGGCAATACCTTGAGATTTTCAGATGGAGACAGACAAAACTTCTGAAGTGCCTCCCTCACAGCCCGAGGTTACTGCTCCCGAATCCCACCCCTCAAGCTGGAGCTCATTGGCTTTTATGTCAATGCTGCTCCCCCTGTCAAGCTGCGTGTTAATGTGACTCAGCTGAAAGTAATTCTGAGGAAACAACAATCTCTCCGGAACACAGGTGTTGGTTCCCATAGCTCACCCTTTCTGTTTTACTTTAAAACACCACCGGTTTTCCTTTTTGTTTAATAAATCGTTCCCTATACCAAGAACTTTTCCAAGTGGCATTTGAGACTTGCAGAATTTTCTGTCTTGTCAAGCTACACTGGGCTGGCTGTCTACACACAAGAGCTTTTCCAGCAGCATCTGAGGTTTACAGAATTCTTTGCCCCTCAAGCCACGTAAGGTTGGTTCTCCGTACCCGTGAATTTGAATGACAGTCTTTTTAAAGCAAATGTTCCATAAAAAGTGACTTTAGGCAGTGAAAACAGAGTGATGGGTTCATTCTGATGCTAGTAGCAACAAACTAATAATGCAAGGTGTAAAAGCAAGCCTCTCCAGGGAAGTTGAACTGTAAAACAAAGCATGCCATCTCAAAACACCTAGTACTGCCAGAACAAACGCCTAAATACAGAGCTGTTGTTTTAAATTTAAAAAGAAACTTTCCAACAGACAAACACTCAAAATCAAACTGATTTTTGAGACTATGTGCACAATAGTTTGGTTACAGGAAGAAACACTCTTTCACCACAAGATATTACAGTATTGCTATGGCGTTTTTTTAAGCCGTAGCAGCATGACTTGAAGCACAGAAAATTTACAGAGAAACACTGAAGGATCACATTAGCTACAGTTAACAGTTGGTTAAGATCCCTTTAATCACCTTTGTCTTTAAACAAGGCCTGAAAGCCAAGCCATATCAATCAATCTACTTGAAGCTTTAATGCAAGAGAAGCATTAGATGATTCTCACTTAGCAGCACACACTGGATTTATTGAATTACAGATCAGGAATCAGTCATATTTATGCAATTAACTGTTCCCCGGCCAGTGTACTTAAATTACAGACTACCATATCAGCAATAGCTGCTACAATTTAATATGAACCCAAAGCACATATAAAAAGTGCAGAGGCAATACACATTCCTTAGGCTGTGATAACCAATGAATCTCACCAGCTGTTTCTTGTTAAAAACAAGACTTGAAATTGATGAGGGGAGGGCATCAATCCAGTTTGTTAAATTAAAATGTTTGGACAACTGTGAGGATACCTCAAAAACACGTGTGGTTTCAGCCTTGCCTGGGAGGTGCACTGGACCCAACATCCATTTCAGTGACTGACACAGAAGCTAATCCTGCAGTGATGCTATAAAAATGCCCAAGGATGTGAGCATCGTATCAGAGAAAATGAGGGAACCTTGCAGTACAAGGAAGCAAGGCAAATGGAGCAAGAAAGCATTACTATTCCCAAAAACAACAATACTTCATGTTTAATCTGCATTCCTTTAAAGGGCCTTAAAACAGGCTTTTAAATAATCCACAGTGAATAATTTTACAAAACTACAACATATTATTGTAGTTACTTGGTTCAGCAAGTGTTTAGAACAACAGAATCCTACTTGAAATTCACTAATAAATTTAAATTGAATGCCTGCAAAATATTTGTTTGGTTTGTTTTACTCTAGTTTTCTTCTGAAAAAAAAAATCACCCAGATGAAGACATGAAAACCATAGCAGTTTCTAAAAGTATATTTTACTAGGCAGAGATCAATTATTTTTCAGTAAGTTATATATTATTTTTTCTGGCACATCTGTAGGGTTTGGATGAAATCACAAGGAGCTAATTCTTCTCCATCTACCAGAACATTAAACTCTTCAATATTCAAAAAAGCAACTATTTTTCCTCATAAACCTTGGCCAAAAGCTCTGACCACAGAATTTCAGCTGGGATTTAGACTCCAACTTAAAACCTAATAGTGGCTTCAAAAAAAAAAAAAAAAAAAAAAAGGTCTGAGACAATGTAATGCAAATCAAATCTTTCTGGCACTCAAAAGGCAAGAAGTTTTGGCTGTAGAAGGTACCACCACAAGTCTTAATCCTGATCAGGTACTCAAATTCCAAGTTTCCACACCCTCACTGCCAGGTAAAGTAACAGAAAGACAATGATTTAGCCATGCCAGTTTTGAAGAGAACTTCTCTCATACTTAAAATATCTGTCTACTTCAAAAACGCCAAAAGACAATCTACTTGTCAGCTATGCTCCAGCGAATTGCAAAAAAGCACATTAAAATTGTTAAATCCTAAAATCACTCAAAGCCAAAAAAAAAAAGAAAATGACCTGAAAGTGTTCACAAGCTACTGTAGAGCATAAAAGCAGCAGAAGCACAGCATCAAACCAGCAGCAGCAGACACTTGGTTGCTTTCTACTAAAATTTCATCTAACAATCCTCTAAGTGTAATGAACACTTAGAATGCTGCCAACCTTTTAAAGTACTTCAGGTCTCAAGACTCTTGCAAAAATGCTTTTAAAAATCCCCAGAACCAGGCTTCAAAAGAAAAAATAAATCCGTTTCTGTATAGCTAATGGTTATCTGCCTTTACATTTGCTGAAAAAGCCCTAATAGGTGCCCTAATTGCTTTCCGCACTTAATAACTAAAAGGAAAATAAAAAGCACAACACTACTTTATTTTTTCTTGGACACATCTAACCTTTTGAGTTATTCATCAAATTTCCAAATCCTACCTAGTTATCTCTATGTTATTTCTCACTAAATAGTTTTTATCAGTCCTCTTCCAAGCCCAAGGTGCAGGCAGAAGGGCACAGTGCTTGCAGTTCTGGTCTCATCTACAACACATCTTGTACAGATGTCAACATCTCCCTCCCTTGGTGAGATTCCACATTGTACAGAATTACACCAGGCAGGTCTTCTCATTCTTAACCAAAATATCTTAGAATACAAAAAAATTCACATTCAAAAGCTTTTTTTCAGAAGAAAACTTAAAAGTGCAATATTACCTTTCCTGGTGCTGCGCTTTTTATTTACATTCAGAAAAAAGTTTGGCCTGTCTTTGAACGTATTCATTCCCCTCGCAAGTAACTTTAAATACAATGATTTATAGGGAGCATGACTATTCTTAAAATACAGTTTATCAACAGTTACTCATGTTTTCTTATATTTAAAGAGCTAAATATTTTAAGAAAACAATGGGGGGGGGAATATAAAAATTGAGTATTGTGATAATTAATCAGGCTAAGAAGTAGTACAAAATACATAGCTCTGAAAAATTAAGCTTACATTACTTACATTAACTTCCTGTAGAGAATTATTTTATATCATCTCAGGAAAATTGTATTTGACATCCATAGTTTGAGATCAACTGCTTGCAGAGCTTACTTTTAAATAAAATTTAAACCAAAAGAAAACCAAAAGAAAACTTAAAGGTCAGCTAAACTCCTCTAAAATTCCCAGCATGTTAACTACTGCTTTTCCCCAGACCTCCCTCTGGAGCAATGCCAAGAACAGGGCAATTAGCAAGCCTGAATTCTATTACTGCTCTAGAGACATTCTACCTGGTCTTCAGGCAAGAACACATCAGATGACTGCACTATTGCTGAAGGACAGCTCCATTTAGGATTAAGAAAAGACAAATATTTATGACACTGTTATCAGAAGCCTTGTAAATTAACTATGTGGCTCTTAGGACCCAAAAAAATCACATCCACTTTGTTTTTAGCAGAAAAAAAAAATCATATGTAATATTCCAAATATTTGGGCACCACTCCTGAGCCAGTGGTGCTCAAGCTCAAGGACAAATTATCCTATCAAGAAAAAGACACATCTCTATCCTACTTCTTCCTCCTGCCTCTGCAGCAGTGGCTCAACATTTCAACTGAAGAAGAGCAATTCAGAAGTTTAAGCAACATAAGCAGGTGAACAGCTATTCTCTGACTCCAGTGAGGAACGGTTAGTGGACCACACAGAACTCCTGGAAAGCTAGATTGCAGCTGCAAGCAAGCATCATTTCTTCTCAAACATGGGCGACTATTTTATCAGTTGACCACATGAACCATAATCCATATGAAAGACAAAGTCCAGCCACTGCTCTTATGATAATAAAAAAATATTTTTAGGAACCAAAAGCTCAACTGCTGAAGGCACTATGCTCAACAGCAGCACAGTTACAATCCCAGGACCACACATATCACTACTATATATACTTCCTACTGTATAAGACCAACTCTTCTTCAAAGAAACAGAATTTAGCAAGTTGTTTCTCACAGAATTTAAAGACTTGCAGTATTCACCTTAAGCTATTCTGATGTAAATTTCTTATAGTAAATCAGCAACAAAGCTACACCCAGGTATGAAGAAATATTAATTCTTACAGATCAATTTAAGTTCATGGATGCATTCTTAAACATTTTTATGGTAACCTGCATGGTGTATATTCCATTCTCTACAAAAAGAAATACTCAGAATCTTTAAAAACTAATAGCCCTTCATTACATAAGAGATCCTAGAGCAGAGACTATGTTTAGTCTCAAATCAGTGTTGCTTGAACTCTAATATGTTTTAGATCACTGTTAGATTTCATAAGTAATTTCTATCAGAGATCAAAATCAATCTAGCTTGATTATAGGGTGCAAAAAAAATGTATTTCCTTCACCGTAAGATTTTCATAACTTCTCAATTTTATTCCTCTACTGCGACAATTTGCCAGAGCAGACAAAAAAAAGCACTTGGCAAGGACTGTTCTCATCCAAAAATTTTTACGTATTTTCTGTCTGAAGCACCTGACACAAGACAGTCCAACCTATCTGTGAGTTTTGATTTCTAGGCAAAATGCTCAACAAAAGTAAAATATATTAAACAAGTTACCTCTGTGAGGGATCCACAAGGCACTCCACCATGCAAGACTCTATCCAAACTATGAAGTGTGGTGGATAAAAAGGCTGAAGAAGGATTGACAGACTTCCTTAGTTTCATTTCATAAGCCTACAAAAGGAGGGAAAAAATAGCAAAAGAAAACAAGCTAATCAGAAAATGCTTTTTAAAATGGAAATAGGAAAATTGTATTTGCTTTCAACAACCTGGTACAACTTCACACTCAACAATGAGAGAAGTATTCTTATATTCAGCTATAGTTTGCCTTAGCTCATCACCCTTCCTCATATTTATATCCCATTTATAGCTCACAGAGTAAAATTAAGTCTTTTTCCCTCCTTGACCACAATATTAAATAAGCCCTTAATCATGATGTGACAGAAGTTGTCTCTGTTGCTATTCAACAAGGTTTACTTTCAACCTGTAAAATTAAAACTCCCTGATCAGTGTTTATTACCAATTTGCTAGCTTTAAATACATTCAGTAAAAGGCATATTAATTCTTCTATTACTAACTTTATTGCAGCATATTCATGAATTTAAAGTTTCACAGAATTACTGCTATAATTACTATGCCAATTACACATAATAAACTTGGACATGGATTATTTTTGTAAGGAATAAAAAGGGAGTTGCATTGACTGAGGTCAGAACTGTCTGTTCTAAAAGACATCTTTTCACATGTATTCAAAATAAGAAATTAAAATGCTGCTACTGCATTGCAGGTAACATTTCCTTCTTACACCCTCCCCAGTTAGGCTACTGTAGCCTAAGGCACACTACAGCTCATTTACATGGATGGAAAAAGTGCTGAAGGAATTGTTTTCAGGATCACTTCACTTCTCAGCACCACTTTTATATCTAAACCAAATTTATACCGAAATTCTTATTATTTGCTTGTATTAAACAAAATTTTTATTTTCTTAGTTGCAGGATCCAAACTAGAAGCAATTTTTACATGCTGTTTTGGCAGAGTATGACTTTTATCCCTAATGCACTTAGAACTGATGCTGCAAGCCTGAACAATCTCATGGGGCTATAATACCTAATAAATGTAACTGCATCAACCTGAAGTGCATCAGAGACCTACACTTAAAAATAAAAACATTATGTCATTGTGCAAAAAAAACCGAGACACCACAAGCCTCCCAGCTAAAAAGATGAGCCACAATGTTCAGCTTTTTCCCAGATACTGTAGCAAACACAGTATCAACACCAGCATACTTACTGTCTGCATTTTGGGAGCACAAGCTCGGCTGACTTTACAAAGCAGCTTCTGCACCTCATAGTAGCTCTGTCCCGTCACTTTCATTAGCTCCAAGAGGGAAAGACGTAAGAAGTCCTGAAAGATTATACAGCAGTTCAGAGAGCTCAACCTAGAAATCCAGGCTGGGGACTAAACTGATGCAACCTGCCCAAAACTAGTGTATATTCCAAAGGTTTAGCAACTCTCCCTTCACTGATGGACATTGATCAGGTCCCCTCTCAGTCATCTGTTCTTGAGGCTGAACAGGCCCAGTTCCCTCAGCCTTTCCTTGTAAGAGAGATGTTTCAGTTCCCTCATCTTTATAGCCCTTCACTGGATCTGCTCCAGGAGCTCCCTGTCTCTCTTGTACTGAGGAGCCCAGAACTGGACACAGCACTCCAGGTCAGGCCTCACCAGGGCTGAGAGGAGGGGCAGGATCCCCTCCCTCCACCTGCTGCCAATGCTCTTCCTAATGCACCCCAGGACACCATTGGCCTCCTTGGCCACAAGGACACACTGCTGGCTCAGGGACAGCTTGTTGTCCACCAGCACCCCCAGGCCCTGCTCCACAGAGCTGCTTCTGCAACTTCCCTACCTCCACAGGGATAGGAAGTACATATAAGTTTAAATGTTTTAGTTAGGCATCTATCATTTTAAAGCTTTATTTCTACAAGGCAGCAGGCCAGATAGAGCCTGAAATGCCCCCTACTTTCTATAAAGTAAAGCTCCCTGTTTAATTAAACTGCCAGAAAGTGAACTTGACATACATTAAAACAACATAGACACAAAGACACAAAAAACAAACAAACAAACAAACCCCACCACCAAATAAACAACAACAAAACACCAAAGCAAAGAGATATGCAAAAAGCCCACCCCCCCCCACAAACAGAATAACTCTTTCACCTGACAGGTAGTGATCTGATAGCGACTCAGCCTTTCACACATCTCCTGAGATAACTGTGCTCTTCTTAGTTTCTTAGCAGCCATGCTACCCAATCTAGAGGCCAGACAAAAAAAATGTTTGAAAGATGATTTGAATATGACTGTATGGACAATTCCACTAACTCCTTGTTAAAGAACAGAGAGGTGTGCACATACACGTGATGTGATGAGATACAGATTTCCCATCTGTGTCACGTTAAATTATATTACCAGTCTGAATGCAGTTTTGTTAAATTACACCTCCTCATATTTGACCATGTATGAGAACATATCAGTAAGAATGGAAGTGTCAGCAATGTCTATAGGACAGATGTTTCTGGAACATTAAGAAAGCTAAAAATTACACAGTCGTGAGCTAAACAAGAACTCCTCATGCTATACTGCACCAGCAAGAAATAAGCTACCTTTGGCTGCCTGAACATGAATCGTAGAGCAATCACAGTGAGCATCCAGCCCTAGAATATACACTGCTAGAACACAACACTCAGTTTTGGTAACCCATTGGCACTGAATTCTACTGAACAAAACGCCTTGGGGTGCTGTCCGGCTCAGTAAAACCCTAAGTACACACATACGTACGCTTGACCATGTCACTGTTTCAAACATATTATTTCAGCAAAAATCCTAGTATTAACTCACACAGACATTTAGGCAAAACAAAGGTTTTTAAAACGCAGTAAGTGCAAATATTGCGAACGTTTGCCCTAACACAAAATTGCTACAACTTTGCAGATGCACAGGCCTCCACATCTTCACAAAATGGAAACTTTATTGCCCCCTCTACAAAATTCTCCTGTAACAGGAAGGAAGCCCAGGGTTTCAGGCTCCCTGCGCATCATCCGGGGCCACGCGGATGCGCCTGCAGCCGGAGACCCAGCCCGGCCCTCGGCAGTGACAACCGCGGGCACCAGAAAACCCGCTCCCNGCGCGGGAGCCGAACCGCGCACCCCGCAACTTTTCAAAGGCTCCCCGCGGCGGGAGCGAGGGGGCGGCGCCGGCGGGCAAGGCTCGCGCTCGCGATTGGCTGCGCTGCCGCCAATCAGCGTGCAGAGCTGACTGACGGAGGTGCGCGGGGCATTCCGGGAGCGGTAGTTCCCGAGAGCGCACCCGTGATGGCGGCGGTGGTGGTGCTTGAAGGTGGTGTCCACTCGTACCGGCTCAGTCGGGAGACTGCGGGCCCGAGGGGCTGTTCAGCGTTCATTCCGTCCGGGAATGTGAGCTCCTCCCCGGAGGCGGGAGCCTTGCACGGCGCTCTTGTGCTGTAGCGTAGAAATTCTTTCCGTCCTCTGCACAAAAGCGGCTACAAAACCCGAAAGTCTCCGGCATGGAGAGCGCCACGCACGCGGTCAGTTGTTAGTAAAGAATATTGGAATGATGTTCTTGTCTTCATATTTAGAGGAATAACGGGTCTTCTTAAAGACACCTGGTCTGCTGCCAGCTGTGAGAGAAATTCCTCATAATGTGAATCACGGAATCCATTAGGTTGGAAAAGAGCTCTGAGGTCATGGAGTCCAGCCTAGGACCGAACACCGCCTTGGCACACCCTGGCACTTAGTGCCACATCCAGCCTTTCCTTAAACAACTGCAGGGACAGTGACTCCACCACCTCCCTGGGCAGCCCATTCCAATGCCCAATCACTCTTTCTGACCTAGCATCCTAACCTAAACCTCCCCTGGTGCAGTTTAGGTCTCTGTCCTCTTGTCCTGTTGCTTGCCTGGGTGAGGAGGCCGCACCCCACCTGGATACAGCCTCCTTTCAGGTAGTTGAGGGATAAGGCCCTGAGCCTCCTTTCCGCCAGGTTAAACAACCCCAGCTCCCTCAGCTGCTCCTCATTGAACTTGGGAACCTTCCCCAGCTCTGTTGCCCTTCTCTGGACATGCTTTGGTACCTCAATGTACTTCCTGAATTTAGGGGCTCAGAACTGGACCCAGTACTCGAGATGTGGTATCACCAGTGCCAAATACAGGGGAAGAATCATTTCCTAAGTCCTGCTGGCCACACTCTTCCTGATATAGGGAATTTCTGAATGTGACAGGGAAAAGCAGTCATCAAACATGACTGACATGGATGCCTGTGAGGTGACTTTTCCAACTCACTCTAGGTTATACTAGAAAGTATTGAACTTTGTACTGTGTACAAGTTATCTGCATAATCTTTAAAGTACTAAAAAATAACCCAACTGAAGAAAAAATGGGCCAAACTGCCTTGGACATCTAACTGAGAAACTGTGCATTGGGAACTGCAACGGCTGGGTTTTTGGCTATTCTGAAAAACAAATGCCACAGCGAAGCTGCAAACTACAGAACACTTCAGCCACTCTTCCAAATGAGTGAACAGCAGAAGCAGCAAGAAGGTATCATGAAATACCCAACAACTGTAGTGTCAAAAAGGGTCAGGGAATTAGTGTTTCTTTCATACCCTGAGGGGAGCTTACATGCTCAAAGAAGTCCAGAGCATTTAAAAAGCTGGGCAGGGAGTAAGCAGCCCATACAAAAGCAACTCAGAGCTGCAGTGAAAAGCTAGCTGAACAGGGAGAGATAGCATGGAGGAAGAGCTCCTCCTAGTGTACTTGGCCTTTAAAAGTTGACTTGAAAAATGTGAGTCACAATTGAGAAAAGTTGTCTAAGGAAAGGGAAAAGATGTCTATTGCTGCAGTGTAAAAAGGAGGACATGACTATAGTGTAACTCGTCCTGAACTACTATTTCTGCCTTGGTACAGGGGTAGCAGAAGCCCTACCTTCCCACCAGAGGAAAGGGGAGCGCTGCCTTGATGAGTTTTCTTTCCTCCCACAAATGCATCAGGGCTTTCCCTTCACCTCCAGGCCAACAGGCTTCCTTTCCACTTTCTACACAAACGAAATACCTGTATTAAACCAGAAAGCTGTTTGGGGACATTGAGCAAGGGAAGTAAATCTTACCAGCCAAATATTTTAGAGAATCTGTGAGCAAAATCAGTATAGCCAGGTGACTCTCCTGCAAGTTCTTTGAATCTCATTTCTCAGAGGTGTTGTGGCTGTTCCCACAGTCTGCTTCTCAGATATGCAGATACACCTTTAAACCTACTGTCAAATAATTGAGCATCATCTTCTCCATGTAACTCGAGGGAGAGAACATTCAAGGATAAACAGATGTGTTCACATCTGCTTAGTCACTGTCAATGTTCTCAAGCAGCAGCACAGCAGGCAGCATCACAGCTTCCACATGTTTGACTAGGACAGTAGTCACTAGGGAATCAGGGGACTCTGCAAACAGCTCTGCTCTGTGACCCTTCACGACAGGGTGTCTGTTTTCCATCTTGGCTTGGTTTTTACCTATTTAGTCTGCAACAGAGGAAGTAGTGCTGGTCCAATAGACTCATGTGTCAGGCATGATACAGCAGAGAACTGTGCCAGTCTAAGCCTTTTGCTACTTCTGGAACTTATAATAAGGAAGGATTAATACAGCTAAGAGATTATTACTTTGTAAGAACTGAGTTTCACCACATTAACATAAGAAGGTCATTTAAACTGGCAACACTGGAGGAAGACTCACAGAAAGGCAGAAGTAAAACAGCAACAACAAACGAGGTCTCACAGAATCAAAAGGGTCTAACATCAAGCACACCAATTAAAATAAAAAAGGGAATAGTGATTAGCTGTCTAAGGGGAAAGCAGAAAGGGATAGAGTCTGATTTGAAGGACACATGATGAAATACTTATCCAGTTCTTACCCAAATAAATGCTCAGTAGTTAATAATTTTGCAAGTCCCTAGAAGTGAAAAGGTAATGGTAAATTTTTTCCTTTCTGGAACAGATTCCAAAGAAAAGTTTCTTCCTCAAACCCAAGACAGCCTTTTGTGAGCATTTTCAGATAATAGTTTGCATTCTGGAACATTTCAGATGATTCACATAATTAGTAACACAGTGTCAGCTCACTGATACTGGCTACAATCCTCAGGTTCACTACTATTTTCCAACTATCAATTCTTGCCTTCAAATTAGCAGTGTTCCCCTACTCCTGTGAAAAAAAACTCCCCAAAAGAGTCTAGTCCAGGAGAATACAGCAACAATTCTAACTCACAAGGGTAATCAAGATATTCTGAGCAATTCCCCACCTTATGCTTGCCCACTAGTGTCTAATTAGTCTAATATTTTCTTATTCCTTGGGGTTACCTACTTAATGCCTACCACATTCTTTAATAGAAAGAAATGACCCAGAAGCTCTAGAGACTGCAAAGCAGTTATAGAACAGTGCATGCTTTCCTGGGAGTAAGGTTCCAAGAGGCTGGTCAATAACAGTACACAAAGGAACCTCCAATGAATTATTCTGTCTGTGTCTGTCTCCCCAAAGGAGTTGGAGATTTACTTCCATTCCTTTGAGGTTTCNAAAAAAAAAAAAAGAGAAATCTGAAAGATCTCCTAAGGAGGCCTGCACCCTGGTTGAAAACACTTTATTTTCCATGCTGTCCATACCAGCACAGCTTTAGCAAAGCTACTTCAACTTGAGATTTTGCCAGATGCATCTGCTCCAGGGATGGAGTGGGGGGAAAGGAAACTGACTTTCTGTTGTTTCTAGAAGCTGCTCAACCCTGCTGCCATTGGCTATAACAAAAAAATCAAGAACAGACCTGTGAAAAAGTAACCCATCTTCTCATTTTGACTTATTCTTCCCCCCCATGCCCCAGTCCTCTGAACCATCTGTGGACCAGATAAATGCTTCTCCCCAAGCAATTAACCTTTTTCCTCCTGCTCAGGAAGGATTAAACTCAATTAATAACAAATCCTCCTCAGGTATTAAGTGAAGACCTGTCTGACCACACACCTTTATACCCAGTAAAATAAACATTTTTTTTCTCAGGACAGGCAGACAGCTTCTCTCTGTTTTCTGCCTCTTCACACATGCTGCAGTGAATCCAAAATTATCAATAACCCCCAAAACTATTTCAGAAATATTCAGCAGCAAGGTAGAGTTTTTTGAAAAGGAGTGTTTGTACCTCCTATCCTTTTTATAAAAAAGCAGACTAGCCACATTTACTGCTATTGCAGGCAGAAGGGCAGCCCCACCTGCATGTTACAGCTTTGAAAAACTCATCTGCATTTGCTTTCTGCCCAAACTACAACAAAGAAATTGAGAGACTTTAGGGATTATCCCACTTTTAGCCTGTACTCATCTAAGAAGATTACCTTCCAAGATCAGCTTCCTACTTCATTTAGCTTTTTCTGGTTAAAGGGACAGGAGGAGTCATTCAAGTCTTTGGAGTTTTTACATTGCCCTGTTAAGTTCCTGTTAGATGAGAAGGCCATGAACTGATACAGCAGCAGCAAAATAGTGAATTTGTTGTTACCAGAGCATCTTTACCTGTACATGCTACACCAAATTTACCCTACATAAAACAAACCTGACATCCTCCTGTCTTTCACCTATGCCTTACCAGCACCCCTTTTTTTACTGCTTTGTCTTTTGACCTTCTGTTTGTTGAAGTTGCTGTGGTTGTCCCAGTAGTGATGTCTGCAACCACCAGGCTTTGCTACTCTCAACACAGATTTTCCTGCAGCTTTCACTGAGATGCTGAGATAGACGAAGAAGTGACAAATATCACAGCAAGGGGCCTTTAGGACCGTTGTGATCTTTTACAGCATCCAGCCTCTATTGAGAAGCTGCAAATAGACTGGAAAAATCAAAGTACCTCACAGTGACCAGTAGTGAAAGTGTACTGTGTACCCCTTGTCATCACACTGAGAGTCAGACATCATGAAATTAGCACTGATGGTGCCTGGTTTTAGCAATTAGGGTAGGACATCTGTTGCTTTCAGGTACAGCCCTCGCTCCATCTGTAGAATTCTTCAGTGGAGAAAAGAGACAACAGGAACCAGTGGACTCGACTGAGAGATGAGCTTTTTTGCTCAGACAGCAACTGCAGAGAAGAGTAGATCTCAGACACTCACCTCCATGCAATTGTCAGAAATGGGGGGAAAGGAGTCTTCACTTTGGGATGTTACAGATTGACTACTCTGATAACCCAGCAGCTGATCTCAGCCCAGTAGCTCTTACTTCAAACAACAAACACACAAGCCAGAAAGTAAACAAAGCCTGGAACATTTCATTCCTTTAATTTTTTTGGTCTGGGGCCTTTAACTTTTGCATGGTTTCATTTTTAAAGCAATGAATGAGATCCCTATGGCTGGAACTTCAAAGGACATCCTCAAAGGACAACTTGCTGAAGTTTCCAAAGGTGGCCTGGAAGACAGAACACACCACAAAACCTGGGCAGAGAAAGCAGAAGAATGTCTCCACTGCCAAAGTATTTGTGCTTTACGGTTTTCTGCTTCCCTCTGAAAGAATGACACATCTTCATGCCCTGCAATTGGATGTTACTCATGCTCACACACACCTACAAGGAACTTAGCAGTCTTAAACAAGATCAAAACAGAGACCCAGTGTCCTGTGTCTTAGCAGTGTTGGAGAACAGATGGAAGAGATCTGTTAGTGGATAATTATAGAAGATTTAACCACAGAGGAAAGAAGAGATCAGGTTAATTCTGTGGTGATTATTTTTTTTACCTTGAAGCCTGGTACTTCCTATCCATTTTACTGGGATGAGCACACAGCAATAATATATACAAATATCACCCCAGTACTCCAGTGCCACAAACTCAATTACTATAGAGACTATCCAGGCAAGCATGTTTGTCACTCAGTGTTTGGGCACAATACTATAGCTATGATCACATTATCCTCACCCTACATTGACTGCCCGTGACAAATTGATTTTACAGGGCCATAGCTACTTTTTAAATAAATCACTACAGCAAATTGTATTAAATTAACTATGCAGCAAATTAAGCCTATACTTAATTGAAGTAAAATAGGACATTTGTGCAGCAAGAAGCTGAATGCATGATTAGCTGTTTTGCTGAGCCAGGGTTCTATTAATTGTCTAATGAACTTTTGTTTCAGTGGTCTTTAGGACAGAAGGCTTATAAATCTGCATGAAGTATCAGAGTCCAATCCAGTTCAGTCACTGAAGGAATATTTTCCCTGACCTCAGTTTTCACACCAAAGAGGGAAAGGACATGACATGAGAACACTCTCAGCCTTGCAAAATAAAGTGCACCATAAGGAAATATGCCACTGAGCTGACAGAAGACAGAGACACCCTGCATTCATCACTGACTTTCATCAGCTGTGCTGTCATGGCATCAGCAGGGACAGGTGTATCCTGGGCTGTGTGACTCAACAGCCGTACGGTACCAAAGGTTTCATTCAACTGGCTCTCATTCAGCTTCCACTGCGAGCTGTGTGTTTCCCTGACCTCACAGTGGGGACTCACCAAGTCACATACAAAAGCCAAATGATTTTTTAAAGCCTCTCATTTGAGCTGGCTTCATTTTAGGACTCCCAGTTTGAAATACTTTCATCCCCAGGGGTGCACAGCTGACATACTTCTAACTGGAGCCATCTGAAGGGAATCAGGAGAAAAATGCCCCAGAATGGTAAAACTTGCGTCACTCCAAATCTATGGTCGCTTTCCAAATATCTAGGCTTGAATGATAAGATCAAGAATATAGACAAGTCATCACAGCAGGGGAATGGGCAGATGAGCAAGATGACTAGTTTGTCTTAACTCTCAGTGTTATGTTTAAAATATATCAGTATTGAAATATATCACCTGACTTCCTTCTTACATTGAGGAATTCAGAAAAAGGTGAGGATTCAGAATAAGGTCAGTGAAGTGAATAAAGTTAGAGTAAATCAGACTGAGAACAGAAGCAGAGGTTGGAGTATTAAAAACATGGACCATAAACACACAGTTTTGATTGTTTCTTTTCTCTGCCTTTAATCTCACTGGGACAAAAAGAAGCTGGGAGAACAAATGAATGCCAGATGTGAAGAAAATCTTTGAGCTTTCAATTTCCTACTATAAACCAGGACTAGAATAGTAAAAAGCAGCATAGATCAGAAATGAGATAGAGTTAAAAAAAAAGCAGCATTCACCCTCTTATTCCAGGGATAATGGTTTCAATCTGCTGTGTATGAAAAGAGACACTGTGAGAAAAAATCGAGAAAGAATGTTTTACAGGGCAAGGGAGGGATACTGTTAATTGTACTAGACCTATGTATGTTTTGCTCTGAGGTTTTGTAGCTGTAATTCTGCCATCTACACTACAGAGCGAGCCCATGGCCTGCTTTGCCATCTGGGAAGAGTCAGAAGATGAAGAACAATTCTGGAGCCATCCAGAAGTCAAGACTTCTGTCTCCATCCCAGCATATCTGAGAAGGGCAGATGTTTGGTTTCTGTTGGATTAAGCTTTTGGCTGGAGATTAAGCTTTGCTGTGGGTTAGCTGATGATCCTAACTGGATAGCTTGCCTTCCTATCTGCCAAAAATGCCTAGAGTAACACACTGGCTCTTTTCTTGCAGTCTGTCAACAATCTAAATCAACATATAATATCAAAACTATGTATTCTAAATGAAATGGGAAAAAAATAGGTTGGTATGGGCAGGAATTCTCACGATCTTTCCTGGCCACTGCTAATTTCCTGTTTACAAGTGCCTCCATTCCTCCTTCTGCCTGTTCAAAACTTGAAGAAAAAAGGAAATTGCCGACACCACTTCAGCCACGGAAAGTGTGGATATTGAGGGAATCCAAGAAGAGCAAGACTTTCCTCTTATACACCAAGGTGGGAGACTGATGACTTGCTAAAATGAAATTTATTATCTACATTCCACCTCAGAAACACTTCCTGACATTTACCATTTCTGGCACCATTAACCTCTGTGCATGAGACTGGGGGGAACATAGTGGGGCAGTTCATGTTTCCAGGCCAGCAGCACTGTTAAGCCATACTGATGCCCCATATACCTCTGCAGGTTTTGGAGACCACTTGCTAAAACCAGCTCCTTTCTCTTGTGCAGAGTTCAGCACTTGAGGTAAATCCTGGTTTCCTTGGTTAATATTCTTTCCTTACTAAAACACTCACAGAAATTTGAAGCAGCTTTGTCTGGGGCAGGATTTAGTAATAAGAGAGGTCCATGTTCCCTTTGGTTCTCATCCAATATTACTGATTTCACCATTCAGTGAGCATAAAACATTCCCTCTGTGATTTAGTAGCATTTTACACAGAGCCTGCAAGCTATGAGTGAGAGCCTGCAAGCATGAGACAGAGAATAACAAAGAAATTAGCCCAGACTAAGGACACTACCTTTTCCTTTTTTTTCAGGAACCAGTTGTAGGAAGGCCCATGCCTGTGCTGGTGGATGCTTTTGTCTTGCAAGCGGCTGGGCTGCACAGGCATTCCTTGTTGGGATAGTCCAGCTTCAGCACCTCCCAGAACCTGGGTGAGTACCACTTGCCTATGCTGGGCTAGGCTGGTCCCAGAGGCTGCTGAGCTCCCTGGCTATGAGCTGGCACCCTGGAGTGCCTGTATCTGCATTTGAGTTGTACTGATAGTTACAGATATTTCGGGACTGGATTTTAGAGGGGCTGGTGTCAAGGTTTGGATTGATAAATCTCATGGTAATTCCTATTCTAGCAGGGCTTACTCAGTCTTAATCCTTCAATATATAAAGCAGATAAATAAACAGTCATGCAGGATTGGGAGTAGAAGGAAGGAGCTTCTTTGTAAAACCTCAGTAAAACATCTCTGTCTTGTCACTGTGTACAGTGAGAACCCCATGAGGGCTTTCATTGCATCTTTGGATATAATTGTCTCCCTTGCATGGTCTTCTGAGCTGGCCAGCTAATGATTTCCTTGGCCAAGATATCTGCATTTCAAAAACACCATACTGTGACAAAGTGCCCATTTCTGCCTGCCTTTACAGAAGCAGACAGTTTTCCCACACACAAATAGCCTTTTAACCATTCAATGAGTAACCGCTGCTCATCTGCTCAGGCTCAGTCCCAATACTGGGGCTGTAGGGTGGTGCAGCAATGGGGATATTTGATCAATGCTATTGTTATAATAAAAGCTATCCCTGACAGAGCTGTAGGTAAAATATCTCTTGGGAGCAGCATTTCCTGCTGACTCCATATAGAAGGCTTGGCAGAATGCCCTGTGCTTTACAGATATTTTTTGCTGGTAACAGAAAAATCCTCCTGCAGAGCTGTAGAGCTGGCCCCCTAAAGCCCTTGACCCTGGATGTGTAATCTCCCTGGAGACCTAATGCACATGAAGAAATATAATCTTCTTGAAGCATCTGCTGTCTGTGTTGTGTTAAAATATGACTGGGATGCAACTGTTGGATCTTTCGCTCACTCACTGCAGAATCTTTTACAGGGCAATAAAAAACTCAATCTCTCTCTCTATTGCTTTAAAGAGGGATATTTTATCGTGGCTGCAGCCTGAGAGGTTTCTGTATCCAACAGACATTTCACATGCTTTTGTGTCCTGGGAAGGTAATAGCACACAACAGATGGGAAACGGAGCCGTTCTGCGAGGTCACGGCCATGGCATCACGTGCAAATCCTTTGCCCACTGGGACCTCATGGCGCATGAGCTGTGCTGGGGAAGCCAGGAAGAGCTTTCCTGCTTGCACAGTGACAGTTGGCAAGGAGGCCTGGGAGGACAGTCTTGGCAAATGGATCAGTCTGACAGATCAGCTTTCCTGCTGGGCATGGAAGGGAAGGAGAGATGTGTCTTTTCTTAGAAGACACAGAGAAAAAAGTTTTTTAAATTTCTTTATACATTTTTCTGAGCCAGTTGAGGACTTGGTCTCTGCTCTGACGACATAGGTGTAGGGAGAGAGTGCTTTAAATGCAGAACTAGCAAGGAAAGAATAATCAACATGGCTTGCCAATGATATTCAGATCTACTCGTTTCAGTTTTCTGTATTTTTTTACAACACTGTAAACTCATCTCCTTGACATCTGCTCTGCCACTGCTCTCAGTCTCAGTCTTCCCTTCCCCCACTTCTCCCTTTAATGCTGGTGTCCTCATCTCCCCTTTTGTACATATGACCCTTTCACTATGCAGGGATTAGTATCTCACTCACAAATATGTGAAATAGATATGCAGATGATTTAATTTGCTGGGTTTTGTAGGGCTAGTGAGACAGACTGGCACGGGGAGAAGGGTATGTTCTAGCAGGTCAGCTGAAGAAAACATTTTGGATAAAGGATAAGTAATGTGAAACACCAGCACCAGTCCAGGAGAGAGACCTCAGGGGGCAGAGAAAAGGTAGTAAAACATAAAGGCCAGGCAAATATGGAAGAGCGGAAACAAGGTCAAAGATGTCTCTGCCTCTCCCATTTGTTATGTATTTTCTACGGAGAAAGGACAAAAGTGGGGTTCATGAGAAGAAAAATGGGGCCAGAGATCCACCCTGGCTGCAGGTGGTTTGAGTTGCTGGTAACTCATTCAGGAAGAGATGCCAGAGGAGCCAAGAATAATGCAGAGATGGTGGCCAGCTAGGAGGGAGGCAGAGGTCTGGGACATGGGGAGAAGAGGGCAGTAAAAGCTGTGTAACTGGAGTGGGGTACTCAGACTGGGGACACAGCTGATCTGAACAGGGATTCCTGTGGAAGGCGAGGGTGGCCATAAGGAGATGACAACAAAGAGCTGGAGATAACAGTGCTGTGAAGCCCCAGCCAAGAAAAAATTGTCAAGTGGCAAGGATGGCTCTTCTTTGCTGGTAGAAGTTGCAATGCAGCATGTATGCCATCAGCTATGTCTGTGCATCTAAACACACTCACTATGTGTATACACATTTATGTGAAGTATGAGGTGAAATAACGTATTAGTCTACATACACTAAAACTCAAAGAGATTGGCCAGAGAAGCTTTTTGCTGAATTTAGCCTTGAAAACCTATTGTGTACCATTGTGTGGAAGGTAGAGCAAATGCACTGAACAGTAATTGCATACTTGCTGCTGTACTTGTGCCTGAAGGCAAGTGTGTAAAATGTTCTTCTGCTTTTCAAAGCACTGACAACTGCAACTATTGTGGGCTTCAATGGAAGGTACAGCTCATCAGCAAATATTTGACACAGCACTTTTGTTCAATTACCAAAGGTGGGGTTCAGACTTGGGGTAGGGGTGCTTGGGTACCTGTCACTGCAGCATGGGCTTGTGGTGGAGATAAAGCATGGAAAAGGACAGGATACCCCAAAGGAGCTGCTGGAGAAAGAGGAGCAGTAGGAAGAGCTGTGGTATCAGATGAGTGGTTTGACAACAGAAACAGCATCACAGATAAGCTCTGCAGTAACTGCAACACGAGCTGATAGAGCAGATGGTCACCTCAGTTTAGCCTTTAACATAGCTTGTTGCCCCTAGCAATATTTACCCAAAAGTACTCTACTGATGGAGATGGGATTATGTAGCAGATAGAGGGAATCAGTCCTATTTTATACAAGATACGGCGCTGCCAATCGGCTCTGACAGTCCCTTCATGTGCTGGCTTTGGCTTGGGCAGACACAGCAATGTGATGATATGCACAACCATTCCTGGGACAGCTTCACACGGTGTAAACCAGGTAGCATTTCCCAGTTTCCCAACTTTGTTGGAACGTTATTAACTCACTCCACAAATCTGGAAACTTGTTTAAGAGGTAAAGTGTTAAACTCCCTTTTCTCTTTCTGAAACGAACTTTTGGGAACTGTCAGGACATTTTCATCAGCTCCTGACAAGTGCTATTTAGGGTTAATTCTGACCCACTTCAGTAATTCTTCAGAAGCAAGAATTATTTCATTAGTTTGTGAAAAGCACTTAAAAGATCCTTAAGTGAAAAGTAAAAATACTATAATTCTCATTTCCAAAATACTAAGTAAAGAGGTGATTAACTACAATGGAAAGCAACATTCTTCACTAGAAAGTGTCCCATATCTGAAAGGTCAGACATCTATAAGCATATGCATATCTCAGCTATTTAATAAACGTCTCAACTGCATGTTTATGTATTTTTATTAAAGAGCAAATAGCTTGTATTTCCTTCTCCTTCTTCTGCATTACAGCATTAAAGCAGGACAGCATGCCAAACAACAGTATAAACAAACAGCATCACCAGATACTTAAGGGTCTTTAGCTCCTAAATTGACTAAAGCATAAATACAAACTGACGTCAAATATTTGGGATTACCATTTGAAAACTGTTATTTTCTGAAACACTAATGAAGGCCATTCATATCAGAAAATCCAGTGGCTACAACAGGAGGAGAGCTGCCCAGACTCCAGAGTAAGGCATCAAGGAAATGGTCCGCATCTCTTAGCATAAAAAACCTGTCAATTTGCTTTAGACCTGTGTGAAGTGCCAGATACAGAGAATATTAAGATTCTTTCAATCTGTCTAACTCTTGAAGATTTGGGAGTGTCACCACCAGTCCTTGCTCTGCCACCATTATCAGCAGTGATTTTATCACCCCCTTTACTCATCACAGTCTTGTACAGTGGAAGCCCATCCTGGCTGTGCACTGGATCTGCACAGCACACCCTGTGCAGTGCAGAGTGCAACTGTGTGATGATACTGACCTGCTCCAGAGCTGTAAAAAGTCACCTTCCACATTTGGTCTTCAAAGTCTCAATTAAACAGCTGAAATTTTAAACAAGTAAGAGCTCAAGTAAGATAAGAAGCAGTGATGAAGCTTATATAGGATCTCTGTCTTTCTCCCTCTTAAGCATGGAATTAAGAGTACACTTTGTAAGGCAAAATGAATTCCTGAGTAGGCGTTTGCACTAATTCAGGTCCTGAAGTAGTACAGCCAAGCAGCAGCACACTCTGAGGTGTGTCTATTCTGCTTCTCAGCATGATTAACTCAGCAGGATAGAGCACAGTGCTGTATGGCTTTTGGTGCCTGTATTAGCTTAATGAGCATTAACTTGCACATCCCAAGGTGACGTATTTTTCCATGAAGCTGTAAGTTGGGAATGGCCTAGAGAGAAAGAGGACTGAGATTTAAAATGCTCCTTTTAGTTCAGAGTAAGTTCAAGCAGTCATACATTTTGGGGGAAGCAAACATTGGCATTTCCCCAAATAGTGAGTATTTCAGTGGGAAAGCACAACTTTGTATTTGAAGATGTGGTGCCTTTGGACACAAACTAACCAATGCATCCCCAGCCTCTGCCTAGCACTTCTGTCACAAAAGCACCTTTTCCTTCTGCATCTGTGCTAGTTGCCCAAAAGCAGAGCAGGTACTGGGGGCACCACCTGCTGCTGTAACTTCCCCTCTTGTTCACAAAGCAGTAAACACGGCGGTCAAACCCTTGATATCCTAGAAGATGCAAGGTACTCCACATGGTACAAATTCACTATGAGGTCTGTGGAAATCTTGCTTGTGATGAGCCTGAAGTCCAGAGCCTTACAGCTCTTAAAATCAAAGTTCCTGTATCCAAGTGGAGATAGACCTGTGTTAGCATGAAACCTCGAGCGATGCCAAGGCCCCTGAGCAGCTGCAGAGGCTGCTCCATTCTCTGGGACTGAAGGTGGAAGGAAGGGAATGTCCCTTTCCCAGCAGTTGGCTCAGGACACTCCAGGAAGAGTAAGAGAAGACAGGTTCAAAGGGAAGCCATTTGCCAAACAAGGACAATGCTCATCTGTTCTCACCAGCCCTGTGACCCAAAGTGGTCATTAAATGCCAAAGCAGCTGGGAAAGGTGACACAAATTACTAACAGCTTCTGGTTTGGTAAGGGGCCATATAAGAAGAAAAATTTCCTTCTACAATAGGGGATGGACCACAGAGGAATTTGGTAGCTAGCTGCCAATGTGCAGGAAGGAAGGGGAACAGAGTATTCTCCCCCTCAGATGGTTCAGCTGCATTTTGCAGGCAGAAGTGGAGGAAAAGAGCTCAGGTCTGCAAGCCTCACCCTTGAATACAAGGCATATTGCATGTATTCAGGGCCTAGGATAAACTAAAATAGAAAAACATTTGGTTTCAGTTCACATCTTGGTAGTGGCTCATGTTTTATTTACAGAAAGGGCAGAAGTTTCCGTGAGTGAAGAAATCCCCTTTCTTTCTGTGCAGGTTTTAGAAAACCAGTCAGCAGAAGAGCAATGCTACTGAACTCAGGACTTCAGTCACCTGGTTCCTAATTCTCAAAGCTGCTAAAGCCCTGCAGTCTTTTTTTTACCTTTTATAGTCACAGGACTAGTCAAACAAAATCTTGATTGGATTATTCTACTTCAATTACAAAATGCACTCAGACCAAAGGCGCAATAGTACCTGGTACATATGTACACATTTCTCTCAATTATAACACCAAAGACCAAAATGCCATCTGCTCCTGCTGTAGATCAAACACTCCCCTCTGGCAAGATCTTTGGAGTATGAACAGATACCACAGTAATGCTTGAGCTGCCTCTTCTGTGAAGGACACCAGACTCTGTATTTATTTATGACATACTTTGAGATCCTTTAGGGTGGACTGTACATGAGATAAGCAAGAGAACAGATGTAAAACTGGAACCTTAGGGAGTCCATATCCCACCACCCCCTGGAAAAGAAAGGCAGAGATCAGGGTCACTTTCTCTTTGCTGCAGTTAGGACAAGGTAGATAAATCACAAGGTTTTTTTATTGCTGGTGAACTCAAAACAGGCAACTTTAATCTACTGAGGAAGATACACATACAAACAAATGTTAGGCCTTGTGCGTTTTTTTTCTTCTTAATGTAAATGTCTCTTCAACTTCAGTCCAGCTCCGGAGCTCTCACTGAGCTGCCACTGAGATCCTGGTAACATGCTCTGGGCAGTTCTGCAGGATGTTATAAGAAGCATCACATGTATTAAAAATGGAGATTTTGCAGAAAAGACAAAGCTCTGACAGCAGCCATGTTGCTCAGAAAGGAGAAGTCTGGCTAATCCTGCTTAGGTATGTGGTATTATACATAATCAAATGATTTAGGAATTTGCCAGGTCCTTTTCTGTTTCTGGTGTGCAAGCTGCAAGTAAAGTGCACTTCTGGGTATATATTACCACTCTATGAAGATGCAATAGTTGGGTGGTACATGTCAGACACCAGTGGAAAACAGACTACAACAGCTGTTTCAATGACACAGGCAATAAGAATAATGCCCTAGGATACTAGATGCTCCTGGGAAACCCCTCCATAGTCTCAACAGTTAAATATTACATCACTCAGCAAAACACAAATTAGCATTTATATGGGACCTTCTAAAGTACAGACAATAACAGACACAACTGCTATTGCACACCAGGTTAGCTCTGTGGACAGCCAGTCCTCCACACCACATGGCTAACTCCTTTTAACCTTTCCAAAGAGCTTTGTAACAGCTAAGGAGAAAGCAGGGATCCTAAGGATCTTTCTATAAAGCTGAGGGTTTTACATGATGTGGGGGTGGTGTACGAGGCAGCACAACACCACATTTCAGCTATGCTGTGAGAGGACAACCCAGCTTTAGACACTGCATTTGATGATCTTGACATAACCAGGGCCAAAATGGTGGGATCCCAACTCTCATCTGCACCTTGCAATTCTTTTCTGCTCCAGTAGAGCTCATCTACATTATACCACACACAAAGCTCATTTTTTCCCCTCCATGTACAGTTTCAGGTGACTATTTTGCCTGGGTCTATACTCCTGAGACCAACAAGGCTGATAAACTACATACTGTTCCTCTGACTTCATAACACTGGCATCACAGCATCAAAAGAACTATCTGTTCAGTATTTGTTCTCTTTTAATTTAATGAACTATAAAAAGGAAACTCTAAATACCCACCTAAGTATTTCCAATTATTTGGGATACATTGCATACCCAGGGCAGATTTGATTAAGTCCTTGCCATCACTGTTTTCATGTGTCCATTGCCAGCAATGGATGCCATGTGAAAAGGGGAAGGGAAGGAATAAAATAATTGCTCTCTGTGTCATACAAAAAAGGATTAACACTGCCTTGTAAGAGCAGAACCAAGAAACCAATTCTACTCACAGGGCCAGCAGTGCTTTTTCTCTCAGGAAGGGCTGCTCCAGGGCAAGGAGCAGGTTCACAGCTGTGCACACCCTACTAGAGCCAAGGGACCTACACAGAAATGGCCCAACTATTACCAAAATACGAACAGAATCCTACAACAGATTTGCATTTCAAGCCAAATTATCCCTAGTACAGCTCTGCTGACTGTGGTGGAAGAACAAGAAAAAATAATCCGGCCCTATGGGACAACTCTGACAAACCTTCCCCATAATCAGTTTAGGAGTGAGACATCTGACAGCTGGAAGCTCCATGTTTCTTGCTAACTTCAAAGGCCAAGCTTTCACAGAGTGAATTGCAAACTTGTGGCTGCCACTATCAAACACCTTTCCTGCACCACAACTGTCCTTGTACTCTACAAGTGTTCCCAATAGGTTAAATTTCAAACTGTCCCTGGTGCAGGTAGGTCTACAGTGAAACGACAGCAGTCTCTCCTGCTCCAACTCTCTACTGCTGCTCTCACACCCTAGCTCAAAGATTCACTCAGGCTGAGTATGAAGAAGTGTGTGCTTTTCAGAGACAGGTGTTTTGCTTTCCTTTTTTTTTTTTAGTAAATGTATCAGGCAGCATGGTATATCTCTTGCTGCCTCAAATTATTGTCATGACAATATGGTTGTAGTTATTTAAAGCAGAATTTGAGAAGAAAAAGCAAATCCACTTGATACACTGAGCAGAACACGAGGCAGAACTGAGCCAAGGCCTGCCAGTGCTGAAAGAACACAGGAGTCAGTGCCAGAGGACCAAATCCTGGATGCCATGTTAGCCAAATGAAGACTTTGACCTTCAAATACAATGGGCTGCAGCCAGACTAAGTCAGTGACATCACCAGAAACAGAGGAATCCCTGGAAAGGAAGGCAGAAAACTCTTGTGGGCTATATAGTCTCTACAAGGTTTGCAGGGCTGAGACGGGAGCTGGAATCTACAGCAGACCCTCAGGCAAGATCTGCTTTGGGGGGACAGAGGAGATGGGAAGACTTGCACTACTTCTTGCGCCTTTTGCCAAGATTCAGATAGCACAGATTATGGTAAAATTCACTTGGCAAGAAAGGCCTTTATTAGAAGAAAAAAAAAGGAAGGAAAAAAAAAAAGAAAAAATTTCTAGTGAGTATCAGGACTGAGATTTCAAAAAGTACAAGATCTGTATAAATTCAGCAAGATGTCCAGCACCAGATTATTTCATGGTGCAACAAAGAACCTGGGGAGAGGCCAGTGGGACCTGGCGAAGGGAACACCATCTACCTCCCCAGCAGACCGCCAGTCTTAGGTACTTCTCAACAGCAGATGGGTTTTGCTTGTTCCTGCAGCATCTCAGGTCCCACGGGAGGTATTGGTTGCAAGCAAGCACCTGAATATTGCCTAATGGAGTAAGCCAATCACTAACTCAGCTGGCGCGTCCATGCCCATCCACTGATTAGGTGGGTTTTTTTGGATGTATTTCCGCCGTAGCATTTCTTCTTTCTCCACTTTAAAGTGTAAGCAAAAGGACTGCTTTCATCTGTAATAAGTTAAAATCAGAAACGACCTAACTAACAAGTAACTGGTATTGGTCCTTGGAGCCCAAAAAGTAAAATCCATAGAAAATCTATTGGTTCCATTTTTTCTGGTATATCCCATGCACACCCCCATTAGAAAAATGGGGTTTATGAATCTTATCATACAGCAAGGAGCAGTACCTCGGAGCCAGAGCTGACTGTCCGTGGTAGAGGTCTGGGCTCTCTCAGATTGCTAAGTATGGTTCTAAGTCACTGCTCAATCTGTCTTCACGTGGCCGTTGGCCAAGGCAACGGGGGCGGTGGGGGCGCCCGGCTCGGCAGTCTCATCAAATCGTAAGCGCAGGGTGTTTCTGATCACCAGCTGCTCCATGATGAAAGAAGCACAAAACCATGGGATGGCATACTCCAGGGTGATCAGGCCCATGAAGTCAAAATCAAACTGGGAATAGTCCCATGGGCAGGCATTGAACTGGCGAAGGATGAGGCCAGTGGTGAACTCCCAGAGGTATGTCCACAGTGTGTAAATGAAGCAGCGCACTAAGATGTTACACTTGTCTTTGAGATACAGATACATCTTCTCCACAATGAGGATGGAGGTGCCATAGATGAAGAGTGCCCACACACTGGTAACACCTGGGAACTTCCAGTTGAAGTTGACCACAAACTCCCAGGCAGCTGTGAACATCACCTCACAGAAATAGCCATGGATGGCGTAGAGGTACCATCGTGAGAAAGCGGTCAGAGGTTCTGCCGCAGCCATTCTTCTGCACTCACCTCAGCAGCACTCTGAAAGGAAGAGGGAGAGAGAGGAAGAGAGGAGTCAACGAGGATGTCACAAGTCCTTATCCCCTTGATGGCAACACAGAAACTTGTAACTAAGGATAAATCTGACAAAGAAGTGACTCTCATTTTTACCACAGCACATTTTAAGTCCTGGGGAAAAGTGGCACCTTACATGGCTCCATGACTCAGGATGGGCCTGAACAACACAGACTGCTCTGCCTGAAAAATGGGATGCCACTGGTATTACATTGGCAATAAGGAGGGAGTTGGTAAGTACAAGGGCTTTGCCAGGAGCAAGGTTGCCAAAGAATTTACTGGTTGCAAGTCAGTAGAGAAATACAGTCATCCCACAAGGAGCACACATCACCTGTCTGCTCGTTTCAAGAAACAGTACTATAACTTACTCTTCTGATTCTTCTAGGGAATAGGTCAGATGAACACAGCATTGTAAAACTGGGCCTTTCCAGTTGTTGCCTAAAGTCTCTATACCTAAAATGTTTACTATAGTGTAAAACTGAGCTTTGATGGGAGCTACAGCAAGGGAACTGCAGAAGAAAAGTCAGAGATTTTACACTTACAGACACCATACCTTGGACTCATTATTCAGCTGACCTTTCTATTTTGCCCATTGAATAACTCACCCATTGTATGGCTAGCATTTGTAAAATAATTTTCTTATGTTGTCAGACTTCCTGATACCAAGTCAAAAAGCACAAGAGAGCCACTGAAATCCATTCAGATTTGGCTTCAGGACAGCAAAGCATAAAGGAGGAGAATAAAAAGGAACAGCTGAGCCTAGAGTGGCGTAGTTAGTCATGATAAATATGAAATGAGAACAAAGTCTGTCTATACAGGAAGAAACTGGTGAAGAGGTTTTGAAAAGGCACAATTTACTTATCACTCAACTGTTTCAGCACAATTAGATCTTACACCTTCTGTAGAGATTCACAAGTCTGCCATGCTACAGTCAATGACACAAGGTAATGATAAGCATAATTTTACTGAAGCCTTGCAGATTTACAGCACAGGGTGAATTTGACCTCTTTCATTCTTAGAAACTTACTCTTTCAAGTTGAGTTTCTCTGGACTCTTTACCAAGCTCTATTTAACTTGCTCTGCACTTGTCAGTTCCATGGCACAATGTGCTAGGAAAGGACCACACTAACCTTATGTACAGTCATTCCATGCCATCTGGAAAGAGACTGTTCCTGCCCTGCCCTGTAAACACAGTGCCTCTCTGAACAAAGTATTAACATGCAACTGACATTCTGATAGGAGATAAGAGAAACTTCTATAAGGAAAAGCAGAACTATAATAATAAACATGAAGAAGATATGCACAGGGGAATACTGGAAGTGAAAAGAACAGAGCTGTACCCATGATCTGTTCACACCTCTCTTAATCAGACACACAACCAACCAAAGCCTTGACAGCTCATATGATTTGGGTGCTTGAACGAAGACCCATTTTCTAATGGCAGAATCCATTTCTCACAGGACGCTTAGCCATCATTACATACTACAGAGAAAGGTCAACAGCACATCATGAGCTTGTACATGAAAGAATAAAGAATCACTAAAGATTGCCTCATGTCTCCTAACAATTCAGTCCCAAGAAATGCCGAAAGACAGCAGAGGAGGTGGCACATGAGAATATGCAGGAGTTGTATATCCACACAGTCCATAAGAAGCTGATTTGTAAGGGCACTGCAAACTGAGGAGAGTTTGTCAATGTAATGTTACCTGGTTAGTTTGCCAACACAGCTGATAAGCTTAGGACTCTGAATCCTCATATCATTACTCCATTCTGACATAATTTCAAGATCAAAAATCAGAGGTACAGAAGTAAGGGAAAGCAGTAAGAAGTGTCATGATTTAAACCCAGCTAGCAACTAAGTGTCAGACAGCCCCTTGCTCACTGCTCTCCAGTGGGATGGCAAGAATCAGGGTGGGGTAGGAGGAAGTAAAACTCATGGGCCAAGATAAGAGTTTAATACTTGAAAAAAAGTAAAATGTAATAATAATGTAATTAGCTCAGTTGGTTAAAGCATGATGCTAATAATGCCAAGGTTGTCGGTTTGATCCCTGTATGGGCCATTCATTTAAGGGTTGGACTTGATGATCCTTGTGGTCCCTCCCAACTCAGAATATCCTGTGATGTTTCTGTAATATGTAATGTCATTATCCAGAGAAGAAAATTATTGTTAAGATTTTACTAAGTTGCCAAGGGATTGTATGGTTTTCCTCTCTTTTCTCTAAGCCTTTCTAACTTTTTCACTTGTGATCCTTAGTCCTTGCACTTCTCTCTACAGCTTTACATGAAAGGTATTTGAACTGTTAGCTGGGAGTACCCTTGTAATTTTGCAAATTTATTCACAAAGTTGGATCAAATGCACGGAGGGTCCTTCCCTCTCCTCCTCCATTGTCATTCCAAGGATCCCCTCCCCAATTATTTCCGTTGCCTTATACCTCCCTACAAAAGCCAAAGACTCATAGGAACATATCCAACAAGTCAAGTCCTCTTCTACCCCACACTATTTCCTCTGTGCAATGAAGATTTCTCTTTTCTAGTTCTATACCACAAACTTAATAAAAATCTATTTACTTTCTGTTTCTTTACTGTTTGCAAAATATTTAGTCACTACACTGGAAGTCTGATAACTGAATCTAGATCAGGTCTCAGACATCTACAATACAAGTTAACCCATTGCAAAGACCACTGTTGAGTCCTTTTGAATCCCATGGCTTTCACCACAACTGCAAAGAGACAAACATCAATGCACTGGCACTGTCTCAATATTTGCTTTCTCTACTGTCCTGTGCCCAGTCGGCCCAACCTCGATGGAAACTTCCTTCTTAAATATGCCTGAAAGAGTCCTCACAGACTTCCTGCTGATTAGGAGCATTCCAAGACAGGGCAGATGGCAGTCTGTGGCAGTCCAAACATAACTGGTTCCACTGTCCTAGGCACTAAGCAAATCCACAAATCACAGCTCCTCCTGTAAAATATTTCATCCAAAATAAAACAGAAAGTACATAGTAAGACATAACAGGAATGGAGGATACATTTATGGGGGCTATCACAAGCCACAGCGCATCACTGCACAAGCTGGGGACTGTACAATTTAATGGTTACAAGTCACTTGAGCATTTACAAAACTCCAGCTTTTCCCAAGCATCTTATTTCCCAGCCACACCAAATTATTTGGTGTCTGGGAAGCAATACTGCACAAGAAGGTCTCAAGAGGGACATAAAGGAGAAAAGTGTTGTTTTATTGGGCAGCAATTCATGATAAAAGAATCAAGCTGAAAAGTAGTTGCATGATATTAGTGGAAGAAGCATCCAAACAGAAGGCCAAGACCGAATTCAGTAAGAAATATAGATTTGTGAAAAGCCTTAAGTAGATAATTTGACTTGGTGATGCAAAACTTTTAACAGAGTGACAGTAATACTGACCAAAAGTCTCTGAACATATGAGAGCTATTCAGTCTCCTGAGGAAAACAAATGACATTCATCACTGAGGCACTTACAGTGGGATGGGCAGCAGCTTCCTGAAAATCAGAAACACAGCTGCCAGCTATGCAATTGTCTCAGCAGAGAGCAAACAATACATGGAGACTGCTCATGGATGACTATGCTTGCATTGAGGCTCTTTTGGGGAAAATAGGGAGCTTCTAAATTCAAAGTTTTGAAAATGCTTTCCATCAGCAGCAGATTATATTTCAAATAGTTAAAACAGAAATAGTTCTTCTAATACAAAGTTATTAGGAAGCCTGAGCTAGGCCAGCACAAAATTTTTCCTTCTTTCCCCAGTAGGACCTTCTTTTCCAGTTTGCTGAGGAAAAAAAAAAAATAGAAATGGAAACCATGGACCCCCAAGGAACACTCAGTCCTTTCCCTGCCTGCCCTGCCTGTGTGCATAACTCTGATGGCAACAGAGGCCAAAAGCCCACTCCACCTACAGGAAACAAGCACAGGCCTATCGGGGGATGTATATGAAGAACTGCGTTTCTCTACAGAAATCTGGTTGCAACAAGTTCACTGAGGACACAAAGTTGGGAGAAGTGGCCAATATCCCCTAGTGCTGTGCAACCCTTCAGAAGGATCTCTACAGGCTGGAGAGATAGGCCAAGAAGAAGTGCCTGAAATTCAACAAAGACAAATGCAGGGTCCTGCACCTGAGGAAGAATAACTCCATGCAAGGACAAAAGGCAGTGGGCAGAAAGTGACTCACAGGAAATTCCACCAGAATACGAAGAAAAATTTCTTTACTGTGCGGGTGACTGAGCACAGGAACAGATTTCCCAGAGAGACTGTGGGGTCTCCCTCACTGGAGATAGTCAACAACTGTCTGGATTCAATCCTGTGCCATGTGCTCTAGGATGACCCTGCTTGAGCAGGGAGTTTGGACCAGATGACCCACTGTGTTCCCTTCCAACCTGACCCATTCTGTGATTCTTCGAGCAGAGCAGGACTCTGACTTATGACTGCAAGAAAGCACCAAGATTACACATCAATATTTTAGAATTTCAACTCTGAAATCGGTATTAATGATCCTCTAGGTTGAGGTAACATACAGGTAAAACTGATGCACCAGGCCAAGTAAGGAGAAAGGACTTATATCTCAAACTGCCCCAATTCATGTGAGACCTCTCTGTGCAAGAGGAGCACTTCCATACCCACATTCAGTTTTACAGGTGATGCAGTCTTGGCAGACAAAAGGGAAGTGACCAGAAAATGGACTGGTGGTAGACCAAGAAATAATGGCAGATTTGTCTCACACAAGCAGTGCAGGGGAGACCTCAGTGGATGTCGTATTCATGCCTGATTAAGTTCTTTGATCACAGCCTGCTCATTTTTTTTTCAAAGCTCTCTTTTGTAGTGGCTCTCTGCCCACTTCCTCGCTACCAAGCCAGACCGTGCTTAAAAAAAAGTCTCTCACAGATTGTCTTTAATCCCTCTAATCCAGCACAATTATCTAGAAGCTCTGGATGAGTGAAATGAGACCTCATCAAGAAACTCTGAATTGCTAATAAAAGAAAAGCACAAACAAAAACCTTCATGAGACAATTCCTCTAATGAGGGATGTCCTGAGGCTATAAATTCTGTCAGCTAACTGATCTACTGCAGGTGAACTTGAACTACTGCAGCATGTTTCATACTCATAGTGCCCTGTTATTTCTGCAAGTTAAAAAGTTAGGGTACAGTATTATTTTACAAATTCATATTTACTAATATTGAGTTCTATAACAGGCATGTTCACATTTCTAAGAAACGCCTTAGATACATCTGTAACCCTATGTTACATATACTAATTACTCTTAAATTTGAAAAAGTGCAAAGGAGACATGTAGTAGGACACTTCAGTCTCTCCAAACGACAGGCCCGTGAGTAGCAGACCCCACTGAAGTAAAGGGCACTTTCCTCTCCCTGCCCATGAGCTGTACTGCTAATTTCCTCCTTCTTCAGATCCCTATTACCCAAACAGTACTTATGTAAAAATAACTGTTCTTCATGGCTTTTTAATTACTTTTATTGGCACATCACTGTAGCTACTGTGTTCTTTCTGAAGACTGGGAGAATCAGAATGCGTATCTGCTTTTCTACTTTAGCAAGGATTGCAGTAGCTCCGAGAATGTGTTGGTGAAAATTGATATGCATTTTTGGGCCATACCTGTTTAAGTGTAATTCTTCTTATTTTGCATTTTCCCTGTGAGTTAACACCTAACAAGCATACCTTTGCAATCACAGACAACATTCAATGAATATGCTGCAAATTGGGTTTCAACATCTTCACAGAGGTCTCACACACCATTAGAAGTAAATGTTTACAGAACACTAGATGTGTACAGAACACTAGGTACTAGATTTGGTCCCAAGACATTAGTTCATCAGTGTTTAAAGATTTATACAGTAAAGTCTTAGTGGTACTTATGTGCTGAAGTCATAACTCTGAGGAGATATTCATCCTTCAGGTAACTGAGAGCCTCAATTAACTGTGGCTCAGAAAATAGGATTTCAACTGTACTGAAGTGTGGAAGAGCTCCAGCAGATCGATTAATCAAGCCCTGCAATGAAGCTAAAAGCATGCCACAGATATCTCCAAATACAGACTCTCAGTGCTTTCAGGAAGGATCTGGAGCCCTGGGATTTTGGTCAGTTCTGAGTCATCTGTTTTTGCTGCTTCTTTGTCTGGACTCTACGTCCATCAGGATGCACCCCGTCTCCCTTCCACATACTGCAGGGTAAGAAAGCACAGTCTATTTCTTATCTGTGTTTTCTCCACATTTTTGTCTCTAGCTCCTTTCCATAGAAGGCATAATTTCCCTGCCACTCCTTGTTTTCTTGTTTTCTTGTTTCCTTGCCCAGTTCACTCTGTACCTGCTGGCAGCCTCTGATCCCTGTCTATCTTTCAAATCTGGTCCAAAGAGAATTGGGATACAGTAAAAAAGAATGATGACAAAAGGAGATTAAATGAATCCAATTACCAGACTAACCCAAAGGGTTGGGGAAGTGTAGTTCTTAGCAGTAATGCCTATGTGTGAGCTGCCCAGAAGGTACCATTTCATAATGGAAAGTAGAAAGGTAGGGTTTTCTTGGGAAGGAGTGTAGGAGTGTCCTTTCTCAGAGGACAAAGAGAAAATACAAAGACATTGTTTAAAGAATAGCTTTCTTAGTAAGGTGATCTCATGAATGGCAGTAGAAGTGCAGAAAGTGGAGACTTTCCATATCCTGCCACACACATAGCAGGACACATTACATTACGTGAATGTAACTTAGCCCACAGTGACCACTCCAACTTGAGAACAAATTAAGGCAGTAGCTCTTTACTTACAGTAACCAAGAGGAAGGTTTCCTTTGTACCTGACAGAAGTTAAGACCCCCAAGAGTCATGAAAGTAGCAGACTTGAAAGATACTATGAAAAATTATTAAATCCAAACTTGACATCTACAAGTATTAAGCCCAAATCTCCTCAGCATCTCTAAGGTCATGTTCTTCTCCCAGCCTGTTCCTGTAAGGCTCTTGTGCCTTACCTGCTGCCCTTCCCTGTTTGGAAAAGCTGCCCTGAGTTCCCAACATTTGCTAATACTATGGTTCTCAAAACAAGCAAATGTTTAGCAAGAGCCCAAGTGCCCCTGATGTGGCTCCAGCAGAAAGCCGAGACTTTGAAGCCAGGACTCTCCTATAGGAGCAGGCAGAGCTTCCCATTAACACTGAGGAGGAGGGAGCCAGCATTATGGAAGGTCTGTCCCCAGGGAGATGGCACGTCCAGGGGGCACAATCTGCCCTGAAAATCTGCATCAGACATCCTTCAGTTTTGGGTGCTTAGTTGCTGGATTCACCATTATCTTAACCTGGACAGTTGACTTCTTTCTCTGCAGCCAGATCAGACCTGAGTTCCTATAACCCAGTTTTCAAAAAGTGATACAGGTTCACCCACCATGACTCCAGGCCAAGGTCTGAGCACTCATAGTTCCCTGATGGGCAACTGCCTGACTTGTAAGCTCCTGCGAGCTGGGCCCTTTCATATCAAACTGTGCATTCAAGTACAGTGACAATGAAAATTCATGTGTGTTTTCAAAAGCTTGGGCTTAACATATGATATGAGCTGACTGGAGAAAATCTGACACTCAAAGAACATAATGCACATTATGCCTTACCAGCAACCCAAACCAGAGTGACAAATGGAGAGAGAGAATTTTTCCTGAAACACAAGAGTTTAAAAGATTTTATCCTTTCCACTGTCACTACACAGCCAACACGTGTAAAGAAAAGACAACATTATGGCAAGATATCACGTGTCACCCATCTTATGTGGTTTCTTACAGCTTTTTGGAAATTCAGACAGTTCAGTTCTTGAAAAGGTGGGGTTTTTTTCTTCTCAGCAAATGCCTCATCTTTCCAAAGCAAAATGGAAAGCAAATAAACCATTCTGCTTCAACCTACAATAAAAAATTGGTCGACCCACAAAGGTCAGTAACAGTAACAAATAAATATGCTTAGCACCCCTGGTGTAAAACTTGAGCAGTCTCAGAGTACTGCATTATCCTTTTTCACCAAAGGAATCCCTGAGGAGCCTCCAAGATTACCTCATCTACCTCATCTTCTTAATTTCAAGTTCACACAGGCATCAGAGGCAGAAACATCCTGAAAAGGAAGGGTAGAAGAGATAAATCTCAGAATTCTACTGACCACCTTATCACAACCAGCAAGATTCTCAAGTAGACAGCCATGCCAACAGCTGGGAAAGACAGCTCCTCTAAGCAGTTTCCCAGAGTTTTTCCCACTAGTGCCCACCAATTACCATACCATGGGTATTAATCATGCTATCACTGGCTTGCAAAGTACGTAATCAGCAGTAGAAATACATTGTGTGCACAGATAAATTAGTGATGAGTTTCGTATGTTATTGTTCAGATTTATTCCCATTCAGCCTCACTTAAGTAAATTTGTCATCACAGAGTTGTCAAATTTCTCTGTTCTGAATAACAAGTCAACAAAAACTTGGTTTTTAGGGCCCGGTTCCTATACAGCAAACATATCCTGCACTGTGTTGGGTACTTCTGTTTCTATTTACACCTTTGCAAAAGAAGGCTGACATTTTTAGCACTGTTATTTCCTAAAGGTATCAGGAAGCTTAGCATTCAAGTTACAATCACAAAGACACCGTCTTCATGTTTTATGCACACCTTTCATTTTTCTCTTTTGCAAACCTGAAGCATGAGATCCACCATAAACCTCTAATGTTTTGTTGTTTATGACTCCCCTTCAAGTCATTCATTTGATTATGTGCTGTGTGTCCCAAAAAGGAAGCACAAGAGCTTTCACAGGGAAACGTTTCACAGGGAAACGTGATTGAAACTCAGTCTTCTGAAAGGGGGCAAGTTGTACACTCAGGAGCTCTTTTAAAAAAATTAGTAACTCAGCTTTTGTGCCCCATGCAGAACTGATATTTGCCAGGTTATTTCTCTCTGCCATTCAAGGAAGCTCTTATCTCTTCAGCCATCAATTTCTTAATTCAGCATTGGTCCATAAGCTTTTGCTGTTGCATCCTACAGCTCCCTCCTTTTCCAACCAGTCAACTTATGAAGGTACTGTTCCAGTAGTGTTTCCCAGCACTATTCTTCCAACTGAGACACGCTCCCAGCTGCAGCTTCATGCACTCCAGCTCATGAGCCAAGAAACCAGGTCATAAGGATGTCCCATGTCTCCTGAGACTAGACCTGATGCCACCCTTGGTTCTTTTCCTACTCAGCTTCTTATTGCCTCTCTCCCAAATCACAGAACACTGGACTGTTCTCTAGTTTGGACTGGACCAGAGATATCTGCTTTAACGAAGGCAAATCAACCTGCTATGTCTACATAAATTTGAATTCTATCTACAGCTGTATAGATACATAGAGACACCTTCATATACTGTCCTATTTTATTTGCTGATTTGTCCTCTTTTCCCCTCTACTTGAAGGGGAAGGATTTTTTTTCCTTATAAATGCCTCTTCTGACGGTGTTCATTTTTGTGCTGAAGTGAACTTTTACAAACACTACTACTGAATTTAGTTTCATACCTTCAACCTGCCAATCATTTATCACAGCTTCACAGAGTGTGCTCACTTCAGCCTTTACAGAGCCCCTCCGAAAACAGATCCATTTAATATTCTGTTTATGCCCTTCTTACACATTTCCTTTTGTGACTGCAGTGTGTCCAAATGACCATGTCCTGCTGAACAGTCTCTCCAATAAAACCAACAGATTCATTGCTCCAATACTGGAAAGAATTTTCAAAATCTGTCTGTATTTATTAGTCAACCTACATGTAATACTTCGGGTTCCTTAAGACAGAAAAGTCTGTATGTATGTGCACAGGGCTGCTTCAGAATATTCTAAATGCCTGAATTCCAGAAATTTACTTTTCATAGTATAGCAAGCCCAGATCATGAAATAAAGCAATACCATAGCTTCAGACTGCTTTACAGATATGTCAGTTTATGGTTGAGACCCAAGTCACATCCACCCCTTTTCTGAGATCCAATCCACACATTCAGCCTTCTGAAAAATTGGAAACCATCTCTTGTGAATAGCAGCTAACATCCATTTGCTTTAGGATTCATGGAATGTAACTGCATCTTGTTAATACCACCTACTTGTAAACACCTGAAAAAAGAATTAAGCTTCCACCTTAGAAAAGAAAATCCTTAAGAACTTCTAACGCTAATCCTAAACTCAGCAAGGATGTAAAAATACTACTCACCTCTTCACTCAACTGTCAGTCTGCACAGAAGATATTTTCCACTCTCAGCTGCAGAAAGATGGTACTGTTGCAAAAGGTCAAAGAATAATGATAAAAGGAGCCTTGAATTTGAGTCCACACACACAGCTACTGCAGTAGAAGACAGAGTAATTTTCTTGCTTGTGTATTTGTATTTATTCTGTTTTACATGCTTCAAAAAAGGAAATGTTCCAAAACACACACAGATCTTTCCTTATACATATTTATTTAATTCCCAGTGACTGACAAAACATCCTTGTAATTGAAACACAGGCACTAATTGGCCAAGATCCTTGGCCATCTCAGAAGAGAGACAAGATAACAATGTATTCTTTTACTTGCCTCTGGAAGATGCTCTTTCCAGAATAGATAACTCATGTTGATGCATAATGCAGAAAGTTCATGTTCTCACTATCAGAGCTTCTCTTTCCTTTACAAAAGCACTGATGTTTCTCTGGATAATCCAAACAGTACCTTTCACTGACCCTGAATTCCCTTTACAAAGTATTTCTAATGGTCATGCAGGTGCCTTAGGAACATGTGGAAACACAACCGTAAAGGAGGAGTTGGTGGCCCAGTGTCTCCACCCAGCTGGGGTAATGATGTGCACAATCTTCTCCCACTGCAGGCTCCACAAGAAAATGATCATGCCAGGAAGAATTAGCTACTGCAGATCCACACTATGCTTTCATTAACTTTGATCTTACTGCTGTGGTCAGATCAGAGACAGAAACATGATACTCAACTTCAAACAGCTTCAAGCCCAAAGATGGCCTGAGTATCTGTAATTTACTGGCCCCCTTCCACCTCCCTCTCAATATCAGCTGGCTCAGTAAAACCTATCACCTCTCCTTAGAAAAGGGAATGTTGGGCTGAACAGACTTCACCTGGTTTCCAGCAGCCTAGTAGCTGAATGCTGTGAAACACAGGACACCCTCAGCTGAAACACTGGAAGAGCCTGTTACACCAGACAGGAACATGTAAGAGGAAATGGTAAGACCACAACTTCCCAGCCATGAGGTTCAGTTAGTTCTTAACACTGCCTATACTTAGTTTCTCTTTTTGCCAAGTACCAAGCTTCCACTAATTTCTGTCAACTTTTCAGAGGAAGTTTATTGCACTCTGCACCTGGTTGGAAAGACTCAGCTTCCCTATGGGGCCTGGCAAGCCCAACCAGAAAAGAAAACAACCATGGCTGTGTCATCCTCTGCAGCATGGAGGCAAACCTGCCACACTGGACTCTCTCATCACAGGCAGCAGAGGCTTTTCAATGGAGGGATAATTCAACTGGCTTCCTTCCATTGAACTGTAACATTAGGCTTCACCTAGCTACTATGTAATTGTGCTTTTGTATTTAGACAGGGGAGACAGGAATAAGAGAATCTCAGAATAGTTTGGGTTGGGAGGGACCCGAAAGATCATCCAGTCCCAACCAGCCTGCCATAGGCAGGGACACCTTCCTCTGGACCACATTGCTCAGGGCCCCATCCAGCCTGGCCTTGAACACTTCCAGAGATTGAGCATCCACAAATTCTCTGGGCAACCTGTTCCAGTGCCTCACCACCCCTCACAGTAAAAAAGTTCTTCCTAATATCCAATCTAAACCCACTCTCCTTCAGTTTAAAGCCATCACTCCTTGGCCTATCACTGAATGCCCTCGTAAAAATTCCCTCTCCCGCTCTCTTGTAGCCCTCTTTAGGCACTAAAAGGTGCTATAAGATTTCCCTCTCAGAACCTTCTGTTGTGCAGGCTGAACACCCCAGCTGTCTCAGCCTTTTCTCACAGCAGAGGTGCTCCATCCCTCTGATCATCTTGGTGGCCTCCCCTGGACTCCCTCCAGCAGGTCCATGTCCCTCCTGTGCAGGGACCCCAGAGCTGGATGCAGCACTCCAAGCAGAGTCGTATGAGGGCAGAGGGTCCCAGTACAGACCCCAGAGGAACACCATTTGTTCCTTGGCATCCACTGGGACTCTGAATTATCTGGCCACTACCCTTTGGATGCAACAGTCCAAACAATTCCTTATTCACTGAACAAATCTACCCATCAAATCCATATCTCTCCAGTTTAGAGAGAAGGATGCTGCGGAGGACCATGTCAAAGGCTTTACAGAAGTCCAGATAAGTGACACTTGCACCCTTCCAGTGATGGAGTCAATCCATCACAGAAGGCCACTGGGTTGGTCAGGCAGGACTTGCCCTTGGTGAAGCTGTGCTGGCTGTCTTGAATCACCCAAGAGTATCTTGCCCCATCAATGGTTGGCCAGAGTACCCAAACTGGCAGGGCTTTCCCAGGGTCACACTATTTTCTGCCCAGATCTTCATTTGTTGTGCCCTTAATACCCAACTTATGTTTTCAGCTTTCATTCTACTATCTCAATAAAAGTTTAAAGTTTAAATAACTGGTTGTTATTTTAGGAAGCACTGTTATTTAGCAGTTGTTATTTAAGCAGTGAGGAACTGATCCCTCCTTTGAGCAGACACTGAACTCTCACTGACTGAAATGCACTTCTGACAGTGACTGTTTGTTTGTTTGTCTCCAGTAATCTGCTTTCCACTATTACTGCACCGTGATAGCATTCTAAGAAATTAATTATTTGCATGACATGGTTTTACTAGATTTTGAATTTTATACACACATGCATACAGAGGCCCAAATTAATTAATGAATTTCAGGCACTTAACGAAGGTACCTTACAGCTTTGTTTACACACAGGCTCCGATTTGTAGTTACTAGAGCCTGTGAAAGCAGCGAGAGATGGGCACACTCTGAAGACAGAAGTGGAGTTTGATCATTCCTGAAGCTATCTTTCCTGAATCCTTCCCGTACCTACTTGGAGGTGCTTAAAGCATGTACAACATCAATTTATTCACCTCAGTGAAATACTTGAGGTTATATAGGGTAATTTCAGGTCTTATCAAACAAGATATTTTTTCTTTATCTTGCTTTCCTTCTGGACAACAATAGGCACCTCATGCCTCTGGGCAAAATGCCAGTTTAACAAAGATGCCAGTTCTCATCTGTGTGTTGGGAACTATCTTGTATTAAGACTAGAAAAGAGTTCCTCAGTTTTAAGTAAAATTGTTTGATACTGCTCACACTGAAGACCAAAAATAACCCTCTTCAAAAGCCCCAAATCTTAAACTCTTTTTAAACCATCTTTAAAATCTGCTCAACAAACAAAGCATCAGGTGACCCATAGCAAATAGAACCAGAGAGGCACCATATGTTTTCTTGTCCATGTTTATGTAAGATGTTCAAGAGTTGTCATTTTCATGCCTGAATTGTGCACCTACTATTGGCAGTCCTGGAGACACACACTCTGATCAGCTATCCATTCCTTTTTAGATGTACAAAAACCTGCAGCATACCAGGACTTCTATGACAATCACTAGATACTAAGCAATACACTATTGGTAACATTAGTAAGAATGTAAGTTTTTGTCTCCTGCTAAAACAATCTAAATATCATTCCATAATTAACTAGTCTTGATACACGCAACAACAAACCCATCACATTGCACACAGACCAAATAGCACTGTCTGCACAACAGTTCATAGCAATGCCAAGGTGTTCAAAGTGTTAACATGCTCAAGTATGCTTGTTTTGCATAGGCTTGTACTAACCCAGAAGCCAGACTACACTGCAGCTAAGCAGCTTACTTCACTGTATCTTCACTATCACTGAGAGCTCCCACAGCTATAAAGATAAGCAAAGTTTACTTAAATATTACATATGCACAGTGAACTTCTAAATTAATGTGCCTCAGCCGAGGCAGTGCTGCGTATGTGGCACACAGATAAAAGTTCTAGCAGTGCACATCTGTGCCTGAAAAGAAATGGAGGGTGACTTTTGCCATCCCATGCTGATAGTAGTTTTCTCACGTATTTCCTATGTCTAAGTCACTCTTCTGAACCACCCGGACTTAGACACTCTGGCAGCACAGTGCAAGATGCAAAGTTTTGCACTGCATCCACAACACTGGCAGATCTTCCTTCCTTCTCCTGCTGAGTTTACAGTGACCAGTATATACAAGAATGAGGAGCAGCTTCTTATGCATGGAAGCAGCCCCCATTCAGTCGCCTTCCCTCACATTTTCCCTGGTACAGCCACAGCATGTAAAAAGTTCTGAGAGTCTGGCTAAGAGCAGACTGGACATTAGAGGGTGCTGAAAAAAAGTGAAACTCTTCTACAGAGCTGCACGAAGGCTTAGCAGTCAAAAAGCAGGGGATGTTAGTGACCCACTCCAACTTTCATCCTGGGAGTAGTAAAACTAAAATACCCACTAGACTACAGTAGCTCTCCCAAAGCAATTCTATAAGGCATTGAGACTGATAGATAATACAAAGAATAAAAATTTTCAGTTCCCCTGAAGTTGCTAGATAGAACTTAAAGACTAACTAGCAAAAAAAGATAAAAGAATGCAAAAGTATGCACACAGGATGATAAATGTAGCTGGAACCAGTGGATAAACAGAACATTATGAATATAGTGAGGGTTTGGCAAGTTATGCAACAAGAAGCAACACTCATGCCCAAAAAAATTTCAAGGAATTATCATATTGGGGTACTCAGTAAGTACAACCACCAGAGACCCCTTCAGATGACTCTCCAGGACCATAAAAGGGCTTCCAGTAGCAGGCAGATGAATGCAAATTAGTTCTAGGGCAAGTGATGTTTATGTATTAGTTAGAAGTACATTGTAATGAATGTGTATAATCGTGATGGAATAAATACCCTGTTGTAAAGTTTCATGGCACACATTCAATTAGAGGAGATATCCTCTGAAAGTGTCCAGCACTGTAATAAAGAATGCCTGCTTTCTAATATTTAAAATTGTGTTAGAAAGTTTATTTTCTGTCCAATTTTTGTATCGCTGAACAAGGAAGTGAAGCAAGTAAAGACAGGACTCAGATGGAGAAGCAAAAGGACCTTCCTAATCAGTGCCAAGGTGGCCATAAATGGGGTTGTTGAGCAGCTGTGCTGCTTCATGAAACAATATGCAAACTGATGCAAGTCTTGTAATGAGCTATGCTGGCCCTAAGAGAGGCACAAGGGGCAAACAGTGCAGTGAACTTACACAGGACTGATGAAACCTCTGCTTTATTACTAGGTTTGCAATGATCTGCAATATGACCTCGGACATGTCACTCCTCCTCTCCGTGCCTCTGACTGCCATGTGGCTGATTAGACTAAACTATTTGGTGTGAGGGTTGCATCTAATTAAAGACTGGGCTGGCAGGTAGCACAAGTATACTGACAAAAGTCATCAGGAAAACTGAAATACAAAAAGCAACCACATCCAGTCACTCACAGAAGTGCCAAATTGAGGGGCAGTCAAAAAAGCTGCACAACTAGGCAGCTCTTAGCACCAGTCTCATTTGCTCAGTCATCTGTGTCACATGGATTCCCAAGTTTAACATATTTCTTTCAGGGAGTCTGAAGGTGCATCTTTAAGCCAGATACAAGCATTGGTATTTAACAAGGTACTCAATAAGCCTCTCTGTACAGCACTTAAGAGTGAGTAATTAAAGGAAATATTTCTGCAGTAGAGTTTCTCATTAGCAACCTAATTAGCCTTCTGAAAATAATTAACATTCCTTTCTATAATGGGAACAGATGACCCATTACGTCCATTAGACAAGCAAAACAAATGCTGAAGGTAAGGAAGATTTGTTCAGGGAGACAGCAAGAAAGCTCCAGCAGCAGTACAAGCCAAAAAGAAGAAAATGAGGCACAAATGCCTGTGAACCACAAAGACTGGAGAATGCAAGTGTGTGTGCAGGACTAGTACGTGCATAACTGCCTGATGTGTGTGTGCAGCATTCACATTGAGCATTTTCCTTTCCCTGCTTCTAGGACCCGCTGGTAATCTCATCACTGAGATGCTGAAAAATTCCACCTCCAACTTGTTTTGAAAGCTAAAATCAACCATTCACAGTCAGAAACAGCTCTCTCCATATGCAAAAATTCCCCAAGGGTCATGGATTTTTTACACTATTAAAACACTCTCAAAATGCCCATTAAAATAAAGCATGATTTAATGTCAGATACAGGAACAAGGGAGTTGATGGCTATGAACAGCATGAAGTTCACTTGTCAAGTTTCCCAGGGTGGTGCTTGGTCAGTTAGCATTCCCCAAAAGAGTTATGCGTACATTTCCAGACCATTCACATTTCCACACGTTTCAAATCAGTGTGGCTGCAGAGTCACAGGCACCAGTGTTGGAATGTGTGCATATACACATGACAGAAAGCAAAGGACAGAGATCAATATATCACTGCCTGGTGCAGCAAGAACTGTGGTATCAATATAGTTTGATGCACTGTTCCAATGCAGAACAACAGATAAAGGAGAAATGAGCTGAGCTTCTGAACATCCACATATTCAGGTAACATAGCAAACATAACAATTCATGAAAATGCAGCTGCATTTTCAGCCACTTCCATGTTTGATACATACTTATATTTCCCTGGCAAGAAAGCTGAACACTCATAGCCTTCAAGTGTGATTGCAGTGAGGGCAAAGCTCAGCGGCACAAAAGCTTCCATAGCTACATCACTATGGAAACCACAAATCCATTGCATGCTCTGTTTGTCTACTTCTTTCACTGATCAAAAACAAACAAAGAAAAGGTATGCTTCCAGTTTACCACCTTTTCACTTTGGTCAAGACCATAGGATGACAAACACATTTTACCTTCTTCAGAAGCAACCCTTTTTCTTCCTTGACAGCTCTCTTTGTGAAACCTACCCAACCTCTCAACCCAGCAGGGCAGTCAATCCCCCTCAGCATGCCTCCACCACTTTTTTTAGTGAGGACTCTTCAAATGCAGTCTGGGATTTTATCTTAGCCTCCAGTTTCCCTCAGCTTCTGGACTAGGACAACTCCAAAGGTGACTCACTCTAGGGCATATCCAGCTGGCTGACATAATGAGAAGCTGAAAACTGTTCTGAACACAAGCAATAGTGTCTTGTTTTGACAGAAGTAACATTCCCTTCCTTTCCAATAAGCTCTTTAAGAACATTTGAAATGCTCTCAAAATGCAGTAGGGCACATTACAAGACAGCTGTAAATGCAAAAGTTGAACTTTAGCTTTAAGAAGACCACCATTTCTACAGCTGTTGCTAGTTACAGGTAGCTTTTCCCACACTAAAAATCAGAATACCTCTCAGCAAAAGCCTAATAGCCCAGAGCAGCTCTGAGAGATGCAGAGGGAAAATGGGGGAAAATGCTCAAAAATCTGCAATATGGCACACACAGTGCAGCCTGGGTATGCAAAATGGCTGAAGGAATCTTCATACCAACCAGTGGGAAAAAAAACCCCAAAAAATAGTTTAAACCCCTCTGCATCTAAGTATGTGCATTTTATGCTGAAGAAAAGCCTTCAGCAACACTTTTTCTCACAGTGGGCCCCTCTGACCTGAGCCCACAGCAGTTCATGGAAAAGCTTGAGGAGAACTGAGTCTCTGTAGCTCTGTAAGTCTTCAGTGCCTCTCAAATTCAACTGCCAGCTGACAACCATTACATAGACAAATGCCTACTAGTAAATGAGTTGAGAAAAACTATGTGTTACAGATGTTCCCAAACAGCTATTTAAAAACACTCATCTCCACCAGAGCACTCTGCATGGACAGAAAAATCCTGCCTGTGCTCAGGGATCTTTTAACAGAGGACACTTCAGTTTCTCAGCAAGACAGAGCTAGGAACAAACTGACATAGCCTAAGTTCTCTTACAAAAACCAAAGCAATGCTACACAAAAGATGTAGCTCTCCCATCTCCCTTTCACAAAATGGGCCAGAGCAGCCAGGGCTTCCACCTTGCTCCTAACCCACTGCCCTCACCTCACAGACAATTCCAGGCTGGCATTACCAGATGTGTCCAAAGTTCATTGGTGTTACAAATGTTCCTACCGACAGCCCATGGGATGACAAGAGATTACTTCTGTGTCCTCAAGGATGTCACAACAATGCCCAAGCCAGATTAATGAAGGCCAAGCTCAACAGAGTGATCTTGTCCCCGTGGCTTTGAAAGCAGATCTGTCTGCATCTCCAACAGACAGCATCCTGAACAGCCTGAGTGGATGGAACCTACAGGAGGCATTGGAGGAATGAATAATTCATAGTCTTGTCCTGCTGCCAATGGATCTGTTTTCTTGTGCCCATACGGTGCTCAGTTTTTAACAGTAATAGGAGACTTCTGCGCTTCATTCGATGGTTCCTGAGGACAGGCAAGAAACAGCACTTGGCCTACTCACAGCAATAGTACCATACACCAGAGCACAGCTTTTTTCAGAAATACTCCTGGCTGCATCACTGACATGACAGCTGGACTCATACAAAGCTCAGTCCATCACCAGCTGCCTTCTCAAGAAGCTGCTGACATTGCAGCACTGCTCTGGACTTCGCCACTCAAGAGATGACACTTGTTGACCAACTGGAGCCCTGTAATCAACTACACAATGGGCAGCAAAACCACAGCTGGAGCTCTAGGCAGGTGCTCACCCTGCTTATCCACACTTAGCTCTGTCATAACTAAGTCTACTGCTTTCCTTCAGCAGCTGATCTTCCCCAGTCTCAGAGAGGATCAGGGGTCTATCACCAAGAATACCCAGAGGACTGGGATAACAGGATCTCCTGGGCAGTACAGCTAGGAGAGGGTAATGAGACACCTGAGACAGGACAGACTGAGGGACGATGGTGTTACATGTATCTGAAGTATATACATGTAGCATCTACATATTCAAAGTGAGTTCCCAGCCAGAAATAAAGTACTGTGCACAACCTACCTGTGAAAGCTGATCCACAATAGGGAAAACAATATTGTAGCCTGAACCACACCATACACTGCAGACACAAAGAGCACGTCAAAAATGCTGCAGGGTCTGGAAATTGTTCTTGTCCCACAATGTCCACCCCCCTAACCAGAACCAATATAAAGTTTTGCTCTGGGATATAAATCACCCTTCCAAATTGATAGCATTTTACATGCACTCTTTGGAATTGTAACTGATTGCCACAGCATACAGGAGAGTGGCAAGATGAGGCTAAGAAGATTAGTAGAGTAACACACTGGTGAATCAGGTGCAGAGACTGCACTGCTTGCTAGGGCCAGGAATAGATTCCTCATCATCCGACTCACACCTGTGCTTTCACAGAAGACAGCAACCCTTTGCTCTTTACCTACTGCTCTGGTTTAGCTCAGAGATACTGCTCCACTGTCCTGATTGTTTTAACTGCCTAAGGCTATCAGAGTGTGAGGTTTTAAAGAGACAAAAACACTGAAAAGTTCAGCTATATAAATTACATGCAGCCAGAATGATGTGACTCCTAGCAGACAGAAATCAAAGGTGATGTGTGCAAATGGTGATCTTACACCTCCAGAAAACAACCTGAGGTTTAAACCGATGGAAATAACTTTGCAGTCTACATATTCCGTTTCAAAGGTCGCATCTACAATGCAGCCAGCTCCGTACTCAGAGAACTGCTGTTTTTCTGGTCTGCAATTGCAGTTCCACCAGTTTTAGCCTCCCAACCTTACCTTTTCCGGGGAGGGATCCTGGAGCTCTCCCACTCTTTGGCCAGCTCCTAATTCAGAGCATCCACAGGTAGACTAGGCTGCCACCACCAAGTCCAAGGGGTTTCAGATGCCAGTCGTTTTCAGCCCAGGTGCGGGTGACCAACAGCTAATACAGCAACCAGACGGCCTTCCTAAAGCAAAGAAGTATATTTTAATTTTCACACAGCACAGCCCAAGAGAGGCTTTAAACACTGAACGAGCTATGTGTATGGATAGCCTAGCTCCAGTACATTGGGCTCTGGAAGACCTGACTTCTTTAGAGCCCCCACCCAGCACCTGTATGTGCCCCTTGCCCAGGGCGGCACCCTGACAGCTGCCTCTCCTCAGGTGAGGCTGAGCCTTTCTGCTCTCCACTGTCCTTCTGGATCTCAGCCACAGCAAACACACGGAGCAACTTCACTGGAGTCAGTGACCAAAGGTTCACTGCTACCATCTCTGAGCCAAGATCTCAGTTAACCCTTGGAGGGTCTGCCAGAAATTGCTTTACCTCTATTTTCCCCATCAATGTCTCAATTTTTTAAGCTTCACTGCTGATACCTTTCCACCCCCATCCTATCTCTCCTAACATTGCCTCCTTATCTTCTCCAACCTCCTCTTGTCCTCACTTCTCCAATCATCACACTTTTCTTCTCTGTTCCCCATCCCAGGACAGAGTGTGGACTTCATGTAAGCAGGCCCTTGCCACTGCCACAGAGCCAGTACTCCAGCCTGTTCCTGGGGCACTGATATCCCTGCTCCAATGATCTGATTGCCTTGCACCTCCATGCTGGGCTCAGGCAGCACAGCTGCATGATCCAAGCCAGTGGAACCCATGAGCTGGGGCTCTCCTTCTCTTCAAATGCTGACATTTAGGATGCCACATTCCTGATTTTCAGAAAGGTCATGCCTCGAGGTGATGGCTTCAACACACAAGTATCCAACACCTTACATACATCAGCCTCACAGATCTTACAATACAAGGGCTTGTCTACACATAGCACTTTTCTGGATTAATTCCGTATGACAAAGTTAAAGCAAAGACATTTATGTGTCAGACTGTGTAACAAGTGAGTTCTTCATGCTATCCTAATGAATCTCAGCATTTTTGAGCACCAAAATCCAAGAGGAATTCAAGAGACACGTTCTCCTTAATAAACAAAACAAAAAACAAAACGACAGTGTTTTTATTTACATGACACTGAACTACAACACCACTCCAATTAAAAATGCAGATTAAATAACTAATCCTCCCCCAAAAAAGTCTTCCCAACAAGATTAATGGAGAAATAAATAGCATAAAGCCACTAATTAAATCAATGTAATATGGGTATTATTGAGACACATCTAGCATCTTCTGCCCATGCACTGAAGCTTGCACCTACTTTGGAGTCTCTCTTATCATGAGAAATAGTTGCTATTGTACTGCTACATACTTGTATATCAGACTGGGAAAGAATTTGTTTGTTGTCTAGCTTTGGTATAAATTGTTGTCACATCAATGTTCCCAAAAATTATTTGCACTTAATCTATTTTCCTTATATGCTCTTTGCCACAGTTGGATATTTGCCACAGATTTCTACTGAACTACTTATCAGATATGTGCAAACAAAACTTCAAAAGGCATTCCCCTAGAATCACAAGAACACTGAGAATGCTTTTTACATAGTCAGACGTACTTGTCTATAGTTTGATGTGTAAAAGACTGAGGAACAAAATCATACAAAATAAGCAACTGCAACACACTCCCAACTCCTTCAATGCAGAAACTCGAACATTACAAAAGGATTCAAGCCAACCTAACTTTAGGACAACACAGTCCTGCTCAGTCCATCCATTTCCCTGGCACCAGCACTCAGGCCACCCATGGGGCTTCACCTGGAGCCAGACCAAGGAACTCATCAGCCCTCTGAATGCTCCCCTAAAGCCTGCTAGTTTTCAGCTGTATCATCATCTCTCAGATTTGGCTCACAGCACACAGCCCAGCAGGAAGAAGTTCCCTTTTCACAAAAACGTCATTACTTTGAACTCAAAGTGCTGGAGAAACCATACCTTTGGTTACAAATGTATCTACACTTGAAAGGAAACACTCATTGCAAAATCTTCATTAGTAAAGACTATGTCATAATACACATGGGCAGAGGGCAGTACAGCTGAAGAGAAAGATTCGACCTTAAAGCTCACATGACTAATACAAAGATTAAGCTGTTCAGAAAAGGGGATTTGGTTTTGGTTTTGCATATAAATGGACTTTCTGTGTCAAAATACTAATGATTAAAAATGTGTAATGTTTGTAGTAAGGGAAATGAAAGAAAAAAACAGTTAGAGTAGTATGAACATCCACTTGCATATACTAAAATGGTTAAAAATAAAATCGCACACTTCCCAAAACAGCACTTCCTGCTCTGACTGTTCCTTTGACACAGACACTAACATTCATGGTGTCAGCAGGTTGGAGACTGCACATGAGCATAATCTAGCAATACTGCCCATCAAATGAGAATACAAAGAAAAGCAAACAAAAAGCAAAGCAAATTCCTAACTGGAAAGTGGTTAGTTGTGTGTTCCTTCAACTGTCTGTTTTAGCATTTACACTTATTCCCATAGTTCTCTACAAAGAAAGCTCAGGTCCATGCAACTACCCAGTAATAAGATATGCAAGAGAAAAATCAAGTCACATTGCTCCGTGACTTATCTGGGATTCTCCTGGGCAGAAACTGCCAAATTTGGAAACAGAAATTGAGCATGTGTCTTCTCAGAAACTCCCCCTGTTTTGGCAGGACTTACATAGAAGATGATGCAGATTTCCCTCTCAACTGAAGTCCTACCATGCCTCTTGATGAGGACTTCCGAACCTGTTCCTACACTGGACTGAAGTACTGCAGAGGGATATGTAGGACACAGCCCCCCACCTCCTGAAATGCAAATGTCTTTTGTTCCTTCTGGAAGAACAACAAAATAATTGGAAAACCAACTCTGTACAGCAACAACTTGCAGTTACTCAAAGAAAACAAGTGATTTCAAGGTTATGTGCATCCTTCCCCAGATATATTCAGATGGGTCCCCTATCTCTACTGAAAATTTCTGTCAAAGACCTGAGAAACACACTAGACCTCTGGAGTTTCAGATTTCTTCTAAAAGCCATGCCACCACCCAGCAGCTGAAGAGGCTTGGGCAGATTCCTGCATCCCTACGCAACTACAGTCTCTGCAAATGCTTCTGTGGCTATTTATTGCCAAAAGCAAAAATGCATTTAGAATAACTTCCAAGAGTCCTTAATTTTTGCTGCTGTTATCTTGCAATATCTTTGAAAAAAAAACTAAACTCAGGTTTCAAACAAACACACAATCAAATCCCTCATGCTGTCTTACATTATTAGACTATCACTGTGTACACTCAGTCCTGTTTATGTTCCTTCCATTCTGCTTCTCCTAAGGCAATGAAAATGAACCAGCTGGATTTAAATTCATATTTTTATGAATTACCATGGCTCTCAACATTTTTGGGCCAAGGGGCCCACTGTGAGTGTTTTAATACTTCTCACAGTTTGCCATGTATTCTAGTCATCTACCTTTTAACGTAAATCTCTCACCCATTTTCTTAATTTTCATGGTCCCAAGGATGAGCTCTGACCTACTTGTTGTACGCTGTTGAACCATGAAACATTCACAGACCCATCCCAGGGAATGGTTATTTACTCACATATGCTCACAAACTGTTCATTATCTTTGAGAGCTCATCTAACTTTGTTGTTGTTGATTTCAGGTTCAGTGAATACTTTTCTCTAAAACGGGGGTCAAATCTGACCTCCCAATATGACAGATTAAGAAGGAGATGAGTTAAAAAGGAGCAATTCTTACAAAACTCCACCTACACTTTCTTTATGAAGAAGTACAGAACACATGTTACATCACGAAAGCACACTCACTGGCTTTTTGGTAATTGAAGGCAGGGTACTGTTGCCTGGCAACTTATCTGATTACCATTTTTTCAAGTATCACATGCACACTTAGATATGTTGCATAATAATGTCTCACTTTTATGCAGCCTAACCCAAAGGGAAAGAAAAAAGAGGGGGATGGGGACAGTAAAGCTACCAAAATTCATGTCTTTCCTTTCTGGAAAGAAAGTACAAGATAGTAGCTCAAAACCAGGTTAAAACATTAGTATTCCTGAATTTTATTCCTGCTTTTCCTGGCTTGCTGAATGTGCTTATACAATGATTTTATCTACTTGTCTGCAAAATGACACTAATAATACCAGCCTCACAGAGACACACTGAAAATTCATTAAGAACAGAGAGAGATTCTCAAATGAAAGATGCAGTGGAAGTGCTGGTGTCAGCACTTAGAGCATTTTAGTACTCCAAACATTGCTAAGCCATGGTCCTTAAGCGTAGCAAATGTTCATCATTGTCATGACATTGTCCAGTCCTTGTTTCTCAAGCCAAGGAAACTACATTTCTCGCATCAGAATGGGACAATTTCCCACTTCCTATGTTTGGTATGTAGCTGGGGAAAGAAAAATTAAATTAAAAAAACCTACTCCCACTGCCCCCCACACAAGACAGCATACCCCAACTTGGAGTAATTATCTAAGAGGAGGACCTGGATTCTATGCATGGACCTTTCATACATCCACAATTTATAAGGCAATATATATAACATAATAAATTGCCTTCTTTCTATATGCACCTTAGTATTCCACTGCACAGGAAATGGCTTAGCTGCCCAGGGTGCTTCTAATGCCATGCTAACCTCTGTCAGCTCAAGTGGCTGAGGCTGTTGGTTTGGAAAGTATCTCATCTCCATGGTAAAGGAATAATAAGCAAAGGAAAACTGAAAGCAACAACAGCCAAGCTCAATATTGCTAAGGAATCATTACATTACTTTCACAGCAGCTCTTCTCTCCATAGTAAGACATTAAAGCATTTTTATAAACTGCGCCCTACATCCTGAAGCTCTTGTAGAAGTCCACTTCCAATTAAAAGCTTAATTTTAAGGTGTGCCTTAGAAAGAACTGTTGGATCAAAATAAACCAAATCACATGGTATCTATCATACCACTACGGGAAACTATACACATCTTAAAAACACCAAAAATCACAAAAATAAATAACTCTCCTTCTAGAACTTACTGGAACCATCCTTACCATAAGCCACTGCTGACACAAAATACAAAGAAAATACATGACTCAAAGTGTCCTGTGGGTTAAGCAAGTCCAGCTTTGCTAGGTCGGTTAGCAGGAGAGGAAACAGCCAAATATACCACTATCATCAGGAACACTCTGCTGCAAGCAGAGAGGAATGACTCTACCTAGACCTCTGCACAGACACAGCCCCAGCCAAGATTTCTCAGTCTAGATTAGGCTGGTGGAGCCAATTGAGTTGGATCATCTTCTGTGCATGTATTCTGGATGAAAGAAATAAAAACAAAACAGACTCTCCATCCCCAGAAGGCACTTGGCAGTACATACAGCACTATGCCAGAGCTACCCATACTAAAGAGAGAGCTTCCCCCTTTAGAAGTACTTCATCATACTCCCAGCAGAGTCATGGAAACAGGACAGAGAGGTGCTCCACAGAAGTTCTTCGTATAGGCTACGTCCAATAAATGGCACACCTGAGAGCAAAGATCCAGCAAGGAAGAAGTCAAACAGCAGCTTCACCACCCTATGCTATCAACACTCACCTAATGACTACTAATGCTTGGATCTTATGCAATGAAAGCAAGACAGCAGCATTTGTGGTAGGGAAGATTCCCTCAGTCATTTAATCCAGCTTTGACAGAAACATGTGAGGGCGGGGGAGTTTTGAAATAAGGTTGTGGTGAACTCTTGTGCACTGACACCAACAAAAATCCAGAACAAAAGAAAGGGTAACATAAAACACTTCCCTCTTTTATGCAATGATTAGACACCTCTGACCTAGTAACTGATAGGTATGCTCATTCAGATATGCCTACAAACAAATCTCTAAAGCAGTCTAGCTTTTATTTCACCTCTGAGGATGTGTTAAGGAGCAGCATGCACCTGCAAAGCCTTTTACAGTCATTTTAGCTGGACTGCAAGGTGCATAAGCTCTGGCTCACAGTAGACATTATTGGGTGTATCATTTACAACCAGGAATGTAGTGCTCTGACTAACCAGAAAGAGAGCGTTGTTCTGAATTGGCACAGATGTTGGTAATCTGCTCCTGCAGAGCCAAAGCCTTTGCCCAGTCTGGCTTTCTTTCAAGATTTTTGTAGTCGCCTGCACAGCCACCTTACCTAGGAATTCAGGAACCATCTGGATACTCCTGCCTCACATATCGTAACAAAAATGTGAAAAGCAGACCAGTTCACTTCTGACATACACAGCTAACTAGCCCTCTGCTCCCTCACCCAGTCTGCACTGAGCCTGCAGAGCTAAAGCAAGCAGCATGGTCAGGTGATAAAGCCAACAGCGAATACTAAAACACATGCAGGAAGCAGATCTGAGAAGGGATCATTTATAAACCTGTACCAAGCAAGACACAACCTTTTATGTCAGAAAACATTAGCTAACTAAATGATCAAACTTCACTCAAAAGAAGTAAGAAAATACACCATACTTCTTCACCTTTCACATCAAGCAAATTTTGTTTTGAAACAGAACTCCCACTTGTATTGTTCAACTTCATTTCACTCCGGAAACAACCCAGGAAGACCACTGGACACTGCCTCATCTGCAGCTATGCAGGAACACTCAGGACAGAAGTGACCATATATAAGTTTGCTCAGGTACCATTTCCCCAGCTGCAGGACATGGCTCTGGCATCTGAAAGCTTAACAAGGTACTGCAACTGCTATGGAGGTAGGAAATGCTTCCCACTAAAGGATGGTGAGGAGTGGGAATAAAGGTTTTTCCTACCTCCTGCTGGCAAACAATTTATTTAAGTAATTGACCTATTTTCTACAGAATAATTAGCCCTAAGGAATGAAGTACTCCTGCCCTTTAATTAGCAATGTTGTTACCTCTCCTCTTATCATGTAATAGCAGGCTGTCTGAAACTGAAAAAAGAAACAAAACAACACAACAACTTAATCTCATTTTCTTAAACATGGCATTTGTTAAAGGCAATCCAGAAACAAAGAATCCTAAGGTACAATTTGCAACAATAAAATTTGCCATTACTTCTATGATTTCACCATCGGAACACGGTCTCCTCCACGCCACCACTCTTTAAGCCTCCTCAATATATTTTCTCCTTTTTAAGCTTTTTAAGGATGCTTTCCAATCATCTTCCATGAGGAAAAACTTTTTTCTGTTATCAGTTTACCAATAGAAAGGACTCTTTTGCCCAAAACCTAGTCAAATCTTCTACAGATCATTTTATTAAAATTTCATGCAGTTTCTTGCAACACAGCTCCACAACTTGGATAAAAACAGAAGTTCTTTAGGCTAAGGAGAGTAGATGTGCATACCATGAACAAGGAGCACAAGAAAGCACACCATAGCCAGTGACACAACTCCAAAACTTGCAAAGGGCTCTTCAAAAGAGTCTCACGGAGATGACACTTAGTGACTGATCGAATGCTGCAGAAAAAAGAGAGAACCTACAAAGCCCGGCCCCAGACTCCGTGATAAGTATGATTCTGAGAATACAAACAAGACTTGCCATCAAAGCATGTAATGACAGCAAAAAGTTGGGGGTTTCCCCCTGCCACAGGAAGAGTGCACAGTCTCCTCTCCTCCCCCTCATACCCCCTCCAGACCTTCTTCTTCCTGGCATGCTCAGTCCCCAACTGCAGCTCATTTCTAGTGCTTTGGAAGGAGGCAAAACTTAAATTCATCTGACTAATTACGCTGTGACAGGAAACACCCTTCCTGGACACAATGCAGTGCCTGCCAGCAGCCCTGAAACACCTGATCTGAGGACAGTCATTGTCTTAACCCAGAGGACAGGTATTAAAAGCACATTTACAATGCTGGAAAACAACTCCTCACCCCACTTCTTGATGTGTGGGAATAAATAGATATACAGATTACAAGGCCAAAGGGATCCCTACATCTTCGCTCCCTAGAACATCTCCAAGGTGCTGAATAAAGTGTATCTTGTAAAAAGATATCTTAAAAGACTCCACATGCTGTCGAGTTCATCACCTTATCCAAAAATCTCTTCCTGCCTTACACTCTAAGCCAGAAACCTGCATTTCCCTTCAAGGTTAAATTTGCCTTTCACTGTTTGGCACCACCTTACATTATGACATCGTCAGCACAACTGCAGAGTCCCCACTACCAGATACCATTTCCATATGGATGCAGAGATCTAGGTTACCCTCAACCCACACGTCTGTGCTATCCATACCTCTTGTTTTAGACCCCCTTCACCACTTCTGTAAACTGCCATGGGATCCTGCCATGAGAATTCCACAGTTTGACCTCTCCAAGGAAGCAGCTTGTTTTCTGCCTCCACCATCAGCCTTCAGCAGAGTTGGAACAGCAGTACTGACCAAGGCTACAGACCTGCTGCCAGAGCCTTAGCAAGAAGTTAGGCAGTCACAAGCAGTACTACCTCAACTTCTGCTTGTTCCTCCGTTTCCTTTTCACCAGACTATACTACATGCTTTTTCAATATTCCTATGACCAGAGGATCTCAGAATGTTTCACGTTGAATCAGCTGCTTCTAGAACTTTTGCTGAGCTTTGTTTAGGAAGCTGTTATAGCTACTAGTTAAACCAAATGCTTTGGAATTAAGTCTTGTGTTTCAATTTGAACATGACCTTTGAAACGCCATTTTCCTGTTCCTCAGTTTCCCCTTCTACAAACAGGGAGACACCCATGTTTTTCAGACACCATGTTTTTAGGCAGCCTAAACAGAGAAGTATGAAATTCTCAGAATATACATACCGAGAACATATATTCCTCAGGGAGAAAATACCTACTTTCAAATTTAGTGAAAAATCTTAATTTATCCACAGCAGCAAGCCACTGTCACCAACTACAGGAAAACTGACACTTCTCCATGGAAGAAGTCATACCTTCTCACTGGGACAAGGCGCTGGGATTCAAGAACCTTCAGGATGTGCCATGGAAACCAGAGTATCTTACAAATATCCTACACAGTTTTCCACAGTGCTGGCAGAAAGTGCCTACAGGCATTATGGACTCCATGTCAATAAGTCTTTCTTTTCTGTTTCCTAATAACTTACGGTAATTTTTGTTTTCATGACTTCCTATTTACCACCAAACAGTAGCTAGCTCCATCTCTAACTGATGTTGTACATATATTAGTGCACCTGTGCTCCTGGAAACCACTGAATGGAGCTCTTTGGGCAGTCAGTTCTTGCAAATCCCCAATGCGCACAGCTCTGGCAGTCACGGAGATGTTACCACCTTGCCTGTGAAAAATATCAGCTCCCACAGGGCCTGCTTTTTTCCTCAGAAATAAGAGAAAACAGGACATACCTGTCAAATTAACGATGCCAGAGAACATATAAAGTATTTCACAAACAGCGTTTTACTGCATCTGCTGTGTAATTATGAAGCTTAACAAGTTTGTACATCCCCAGTAGTTTTGCACTAGCAATGTGAAATGCTCTCTAGCAAGTCCCAGTGTAACGGTCCGGCTTAAGATAAGCAGGACAGAGTAGCCTCCCCAGCATCCCTGCTCCTAAGCATCCTAGAAACAATTTGCACAACCCTAGAGTAAATGAGTAAATTTACTCAGAAGGGGTTAGAATTAATCAGATTTTCTGTTTTGCAAAAATTCAGCTATTCTGAATATTTTTCTATACCAAAAATGGAACAAGAGCAAACATCTTGAGACTAATTTAAATTTTTTTTTAAAGTAAAGAAAAGAGAAGAAAAATCTCTCATTTCCAGCTGACTGTACTGTCTGTATCCCTGACCTCTGTCTTAACACACAGGAGTAATTCACAAGGTTGCAGAAAAGCTATTGAACGGACCAGAGCCAGCCCCCTCCTCCCTGTTCTGCTCTGCAAACGCTGGGCTCATTCAGAGCTATTTCCTCTTGCCTAGAATAAAGTTTTACACAAATCAATACAAAAAGATGTTTCGAGACATTTCTCCCCTTTTTGTTAAAAAAAGAAAAAAAAGGCAGTGTCCACCCTGCTTTCCAAGAGCCCCGAAAACTTCGCAGTCGGGGTCTGGAGCTCCCGAGCAAACCCCCCTCGATACCCACCGCGCTGCCGCCCCGAGGAGCCGCGGGGGGCGGCGGGGCCCGGCCTGCGGGGGCTGCGCCGCTCCCCGGGAGAGGGCGATACGCCTGTGCCCGGTGTGCCCTCGGGGCTCGCCGCCGGCGGGGAAGCGGCCGCCCGCCTTTGTCTCGCTCCGGCCGGCGCCCG
>VZTR01000967.1:195498-208663 GCA_013400775.1 Chaetops frenatus | reverse complement strand
TGGATGCGGTTTCAATCTGCACATGCTCGCTCCCGACAGCCAGCCTGCCCCGCCACCTTCCCTTAACTCTTTCCGCACTGCCTCGCACTGCCTCCCCCGCCCCGCGGCGCCGGCCCCGCGCCCTCCCTCCGGCCTGCTGCCGCTCACCTCGGCCCGCAGGCGGGGGGCCGGCCCGCCGGGCCCTCCCGGGGCCATGGCGGGGCACAGAGCCTGAACGCGGCCGGGGAGCCCCCGAGGAGGGACCTGCCTGCCCCGGAGAACCGGACCCTGCCGGTGCGGGCCGGTGTGTGCTCAGGTGAGCGTCGGGAACACCCTGCCCTAAAAGCTGCTCAAACGCCTGGAGTGTTGGCTCCGGCCGGGAACACGGTGTGGCACAGCGCGCCTTGGCTGGTGAGCCTGAACTACGAGTTCTTCATATTTACTCCTCCAAAGAAATGCGTAACAAAAACAAATAAACACACATACACACACATCCCATCAGCTGAGGTATGTAACCTTCATGCGCCTGTTGTTGGATCTGGACGCTGACAGGACATCCCTGCAGTGCAGGAAATCAAACAGAGCTATCAAAGGAAGTATTTGTCTGCAGCTTCAGTATTAAAATAGGGAAACATAATCTCTGCAAAATGTGTTTTTCCACCCAGAAGGGTCTCTCCAGATTCAGAAAACTGCCCGAGGAAGACTAGTAAGAAAATAAATTTGAAGCATAGGTAGTAAAAATAAATTAAAATCCATTCTCTGGCTACATTAACTCTTCGGAAGCACAAGAACACAAGAATGGGTTTCTTTGGCATGAGAGACCAGGAGAGTGCGGTTCTGAACCAGGGCTTGCAAGCAAACAAATGCCCCCTCCGTACCTCTGGCTTCCCTCTGGGAAAATGGAGGTAACAGCAGCTCTCTGCAGTTAGGTGTAGCTGGCTAGTGCCTCTGAAGTGCCTTACAGTCCTCACACAAAAGTGAGCGAGGTTTTTAGTTCCGTCTGTTTCCAGAGAGAGACATTAACGTATTCTGGGATAAACTGGTAACCTGAAGTGACACAAACGCAGAAATGGCAATTGATCTCGAGCCCAGAGACCTGTGTTTAACCAGCACCCTGCTTTTCCTAATGCATTACTGACCTAGGGCTCTCCTTGTCTGATCTCCCCAGGCCTCTGATGCGGTCCCCATTTTCTTTCTCACAGGCACAAGGATTCCTGGTCTCTCCTACCTTCTGTAGTACCAGAAATGATGAGCTAATGTATTTAGCAGAATAAGAATGTTTTTATGACCTCTGTTTAATGACTCAGCATTTCTGGTTTCAACAATAAATAGTCGCAATAACGAGGCAACATCAGATCTGTGCAGGTCCCGAAGCAATTATAATGAGGGATTCTCGAGATGTCTGGCAGCAGTGACTCTGTTGAAGGCAGGTATTCTCTGAAGAGGCTGCTCCTTCAGCCGCAGACCTGCAGGGCCAGCAGCCGCCGCGCACACCAAAGCCGCCGCGGCCGTGTAGAGACAGCTCTGCGTAAGCCGGGGGTGCCCGGGCTGCTGCCCGGCCTTCCCTCTGCGCTCTCCCGGGGAGCTCTGTGTACAAACCCCAGCAGCTGCTCCGAGGGTGCCACAATGCAGCAAAACAGCCTGTCACCGAGTCACCTGATTGCACAATCTCACTGTGAGAGCTGGAGATGCAGAAAGATGGAGCGTTTTAAAGGGGAAATGGAGAATAATGCACAGCTAGCCCTACCTCAGCAAGCGAGCTGTGCAAGCTAGGACAGCGCTGCGTGTGCTGGTGACCTCAGGCTGGATGAAAAAACCCACAGTTGCTTTGTATAAATTTCAACAGAGCTGAGAAGGAAAACGGTAAAATAGCTAAGGCATCTCTGATGTTCTAAGAAGCACCTTTAAAATACCACATCCAGTTAGGCAGTGGAAGAAGACAGCAGCCTGAAGCAGTGCTTATGTATTTATTGTGAAATAGCATCCTTTAGAAAGCACTGAGGAGCATGCTAGAGATATAGTTGAGAGTGTGAGAGAGATCATTTCACAGTATGAGACAGCATGAATGTTTCACAGCATGAGAGGAGAGAATGCCTTACAAAGCAGAGGAAAGGTCAAAGAGAGAGTAAGAAGGCAGCTGAAAGATACTCACCTACGAGAAGGAGAAATCAACAGCCAAATATGGATCGGAAAAATTGAGAAGCACGTGTAGGGAATACATAAATCTGTATTCTCCTGTCTAGTCACATCATGCAGAGAGAGGAAGGAGGAGGTAGGGTTAAAGGAGAGGGCTCCCAGAATAAGAAGAAAGGAAGGAGGAGGCAGTGAAGCAGGATGAAGGGAATGAAGACACTGTACTGTGTTGAGAGGACAGGCAGCAGGGAGAAATGTCAGAGCCAGCACCTGATGGTGGTGCTGTGCACCTGAGAGCTTGTTCAGCTCTCCCTAGCTGCATTAGCTGGTCCAGAAGAGCTATTATTTTTCTGTTGAGCCTTGTTTCTTTCAGCCTGAGCTAGTAAAGGAAGAGAAAAAAGAAAATGAAGTTGAGATTATATTAGAGTGAAAGTGGGAGTAGGATGAAGACTGGGGACAAAGGCAAGACAATTTCTAGAACTGCCCTTCTATCAGGCATTCACAAGGAAGCTTGAGCTCTCCAAGACCTGGTGCTGGGAGCACCATTCTCTGCAGAGCATCCAGGCTTGTGTGCAGCAAGCTGGCTCCAAGATGAAAAGAGTTTCTGGTGACATAAGGGTTCTCTGCAGCCACTGTAAACAGGCACAGGGAATGCAGCTGATGTTATTAATGGCATCATAATCCCTTCATGTGTTTGTTGCCTTTTTTCTGAAATAGCACAGATCATATATAATACCTGATGTAGTTCCTCCGTATGTGTGCCCAAAACCAGTTCAGATGTTTCTGCACCAGCCTGTCTGGTTCTGGAAAGGTTTCTTCATTTGGGTCCAGCATAATGCCTGATTGTATGGAAACATCTTGGAAAGTGGCATGATCATATCTGTTTGCTGCCAAGCTCCTGTATTTGGACATAGTAAGGAGTGCCAAGCAGCAATACCCAAGCTGGTTCCTCACTCATCCATTCTGTGACAGGCAGAGCTTAATCCCTCATGGTAATTTGTGTTTTATTTGTGGCATGTTGTTACGCTGAAAAAAAAAATTACTTATGTCTTCAGGAACACTTTAATGTGGTCATTACACTGTTATCTGAGTACATCACAAATAGCACTGCCACCGTAGTCATTCCCAGTGAGGTAAGATCTCGCTCTGCAGGCTGGGCTTTGAAGTTCAGACATGTTTCAGTTAAAAGGAATCCTAAATTTGAGATTCATAGCATCTCTCTTTCCCCAGAGTTTTATATGGCTTCTTATAATTAAATTCCAATTTAATCCAGTGGATACTCATCCCTTCTGTAAATCCAGTCCTGGTCTTGAAAAAGGAGCATCTGGATATTAGTCTTACCGCTTTAGTCCAAGTAAGTTATCTGACATGGCTTAGGAACTAATGAGGAATGGGATCCATATTTCCAGAGCAGGGTTTAACCACCAGGCTTATTAAACCATCCCTAGCCTAATTTCCTGATTCACTTTCTACATGCTAATGGGTTCTGCAGCAAATGTAATGAGAATCTCACCTCATAACACTCGTCATTCTTTACACAGCCCAGCCAGTACTTTGAAGGAAACACCTATCATGAAAAAATTCATCACAATTGTTTAAAACCTCTCAAGATCTGGAACGGTTTGGCAGGAACCCTGTTTTCTTTTATATTGCAATAAACAGGTTCAGCAAAATGCAAACATAGTTTTAGGGAGAGGCAGGCCACTTTACAAACCTGCATATGTCCAGTCCAACTTGATCCCATAATCTGTTCTGGGAAGATGTGTTTCCCATTAAATATTGCAGGAGACTGGAAGCTTGGAAGCTTGGGTTGTACTCACAGACATGCTTCAGGCCTTCACAATGCCCTCAAATTCACCTCTCTGTTTTTCTGTTTCCCCAGCTGTAAAAGAGGGAACACATTTCCTTGGCTGGAAGGCTTTGAGACAAGCCAATGGAAAACAGGATAAGCAAAGAGGTGTTACATTTGAAGAGTTTCTAGAATGGCAAACAACCTGATGCTAGCACTTCACTGACACGTCATAACTCTGAGCTAGCTGAGAACTGAGAGAAGAGAGATCGCACATGATTTACCTAAAATGCTTTTGAATGTCAGTGCCAGAGATAGGATAATTCTAATAAATAATTCTTTTTCATAAAGCCTCTCTGTTACATATTATACTGCAAAATATAACTGAGACACTAAACATTTCTGGAACAGTACTTTTTATTTATACAACACGATGTGTGCAAAGTACTCTGATCAACAGTAAAATGACAAGTGTCTGCTCCAAGTCACTTACAATACATTTCTCAAACAGTCAAGTAGTGATAATAAACAAGGGATTAGAGAGGAATGGATAAGGGGAAGTGATGGAAAAGACACAGGTTACAATATAAAAACAAAGATAAATGAAGATGGTTGAGAGAAATTACATAATAGGAATGAAATTGAAAAAGTGTTCCACTGAGATTTGAAATGATGTGGAGAGTGGATGTGTCAAAGGAATACATAAAATGATTCAGAGATAAAAGTCGTGATTTGACTCCCTACTTTCCTGTTTCAAATATCCACAATGAGCTGCTCAAGAACATTCCACAGGCCAGGAGCTTTTTGAATAACAAAAACATCTGAGATGAGGCCGGGTTACTTAGTTATCATAAGTGCATGTCAGGGCCAAGGACATTTCTAGACAGAGGAACAAAGAAAGAGAAAGGAAGTCCCCAACAAATTGTATTTCCTTTCTATTATGCCACTCCACCTGGTAAAGGGACCATATACTGGTCTATGTGAAGAGAGAAAATCAGGTATGGACTTTCACAGTCCTCCAGTTTCCATCATCAGTTATCTTGGCAACCTAAATTTCATCCTGTTATCAATAAATTGTAGTACTTCAAGGTCCAAACAGAGAGAAAGTTGCATGTTTATCTACTACTTCTTGACATAATCATAATAATAAATAAATATATATCTCTTCTACAATGTAATAGATGTCAGGCATTGCAATCACCTAGAATGACCTCTTAGCTATCATAGACCAATTATTTTCATGGATATATTCCAGTATTAAAAGCTACAACTCATTCTTGACAATTAGAAGTTGGCTGTAGACCAATTAGAAAATGTCTAATTTTGATGAAGACATAAGGAGATGAAGAATTCACTGCATTAGCTTGTTCTAGCAGTTAATCATTTTCTGTGTCTCATTCTTCACTTGAATTTGTCTGGCTTAATAGTTCCTCCACTCAGTCCTCAGTACAACTTAGTCTGCTCAGAGCCCTTTCCTGCTAGTATTTTATGCCTCCAACAGTACCAATTCATTAATCAAGCCATAAATCAAGTCATCTCCTTTTCAGTAAGTCAGACAGGTTGAGCACGGAACGATTTCTACAATAAGGCATTTTCTTTAGATCTTGAATAATTACCAAGTTCCCTTTGTACCTTCCCCAGCTTTTCAGCAACCTTTGAAAATAAATATCCTGCATATGATTAGTCTAATGAGTGCCACACAGGGAAGAACAGCAACCTGGTACTGGTACTTACTATTCCCATGTTTATGCATTCAAGGATTGACTTCACCCTTTTTGCCACAGTATCTCACTGGAGTGAAACTGTTCCATACTCTGATGATCCTGATCCTTTACAGAGTGTTGGTTTTTCCAGGGTAGAGTTTTTGATTACATATCTCCTAATCTCCTATCTGGTTCCCACATGCATAATTTTGCATTTGGCTGTAGTAAAAGGCTTTTTGCTTGAACAGGAAAGTGATCCTTCCTTCTCTGTATAAATGCTTTACCCTCACCATTGCCATTCCACCAGGCTTCCCAGTACCTGAGTATTTTATCAGCAGTGAATTTCTGTTTACTTCTAGGGCAATGATAGAAATACTGAATAACACTGAATCTAAAATTCATCCTAATACTACTTCCATGGCTTTTGCAAAGCACAGGTGACATGGCTTTATTTTTTTCTACATCCAACAGACAGACTTGGCTGGACTGTTTTCCTTGTGCTTCAACCATTCTGTGTCCTGTGTATTTCTCAGAGAATGAGAGTCATCCAGTGTTGCTCCTGATCCTGATTCAGTGACAAAACAATTTAAGAAATAAAATCAAGCAGGATTCACAACCTATACGTGTATTCACTCTTGTCCAGCCAGGACTTTCTGTTGGTTACCATGTTATGTCTTCACAGAACCACAAAGTGTAGGGCTAGAAAGACCTTTGAGAGCATCTTTAGTCATCTTCTTGCTCATGGCAAGGGTGCTTAAATTATTCTTGCATTTTTTTAAAACTTACTTTTTAATCAAGATTATTGTGATGTTGGAAAATACATCTCTTGATTTTCTTTTTCTTTGTCAAATAATTCTCTATCAGTTAATATTTTTTTCCCACAAACTGCTGTTAGCCTTGCTAGTGCACATCTATTGTGATTATTGACTTTGCCATTTTTTAAAAAACATTGCCATAGAGCAGACATTCCTTCAGTATTCTGCTATTTCCTTGCTGTTAGAGGATTTATGAAATATCACTATCAGCAGGCTAGACATCAATTAAATAATCTCTATTAGGATTCCCATGTAAGCCATCCAGCCATGCTGATTTGAAAATATTTACCTCCAGTACATACTTTACATTCCTCTTGGTCACTAACAGTGGAAAATTTTTCATCAGCTCATGTGATATAAGTGCATCATGTTTCTTCTTTTCAAATGCAGAACAGAAATATGTCTGGAATATTTGCCTTTTCTGCAACTTTATCATTTCCTCATCTGCATCGAGCAGCAGCATGTACCCTTGTTAAGACTTCTACTGTTCTTAATATACTCTTAACTCATTTTATTGTCTTAAGGCCTGCCAGCCAATGATTTTCCTCTGTTATCTTTTTATTTGGTCTGTTTTTATATGATGTAACTTCCAATTTACATTGATTACTAAGTATTTCCTATTTTATCTATTCGCTTTGTAGGCTTTTTATTTTCTAACTATGCCTTCACTTCATACATTGATCCAGGATGGCATTTTAAACAATATTGTTCTCTATTATGCTTACAAAACTGAGACTTTTTAAAAATTCAGTGACTCTTAAATAGCTTTCAGTTATCTGCCATATTTTTCTGTCTGAGTTTCTCTTCCTCAGCTTCAATGTGTTTTGTCCTATTCTCTAGTCTGAGAACTTTGTGTTTGAAGTTCATCACACAGGACTGAAGAATATCCAGAAGCCTGGACAAGCAGCCACCTAACTTCATCATCTATTTTAGCTGCCATATACATGCATATGATGAAGAACACATTAAAATGATGCACAGGGAGGTTACTGCACTATTTTAAAAATTAGCTCTTTCCTTTCCTTCCTCTGTTTTCAGATCTTGTAGCTGTCTGGTAGCAGTCCCACAGTAAACACATGAGCCCAGCAAATGTCAGTGGGTCAGGTAGGGTAGGAGTTAAATGGTCCCAAATCTTTTTGATGACTAAGAAGAGTCAGATGAAAAAGTCTGTCTCTCTACAGATATAAATAAATAATTAGTTCATCAAATATTCATCTATATACATCATTAAATACTATCTTATACAGCAAAGCTTCCCATCAATAGGTATTGCCCCAGCATAGACAGTGTAGGAATGGCCATAATATTGTCTAAAGAGTAAATCTCCATTTTGGAAAGTTATTAAGAAGATTTCTTCTTGAAGAATTTAATGAGATTAAGTAAATACATAATCCTGTAGAATGTTTAGTTCATGATATGTCCAAAAGAAATTAGATTTTCTGTCATATCTGTAACTTACAATTATTGAATATTTTACACTGACTATGAATGCCTGCTTAACAATATTCAGCCCAGAGATCTATAGAATTTTCTGTTCTGGGAAAGACCAGAAATTATGTTCCAGATACCAAATGATCCCAGTCATCCTGCAAAGCTCTCAGTTATAACTACTATAACTCATGCTGATCATGAGAAATCAACCTCAGAAATATAAGCACAGAACCAGATCAAGAGAGCTGAATGTGAGCAAAGGTCCTGCTGTACCTTTGAGGTCAGCTGTAAAAGTCACCTGCACAATGAGTTGTGACTTTATCTATGGAGTTCTTACCAGTACGGCTGCAATTCGCTGCTTATTCAGTCTTGAGAACTGGACACTTCTGCATGATGATGCACTCCATCCTAAAGAGATTAATCAAGTTTTCCTCTCCTCACTGATGATAGATGGAGCCAGATGAGTAGTTCAGGCTCATTTCTTGACTCCTGGGTAGCTGAAGTCAGGCAAAATAATCCCAGACTGATAGTCAAACTAGGTACATTCTGTTTCATAACATCCTGACTAACTACATGAGACAGATCCTAAACCGGGCAATTGAGAGTCAGAAAGAAGCCCAAATTAGGCTCAGATTCATAAATAAATCTCACTTTCATAATTTGACCTCTATCACACCTGTGCCACCAAATGCTTTCAAAAGTTTTTTCATAGCTGTCTTTGCAAATGGTAACTAAATTACCTCTTCTATATCCTTCCAAAGGAAAAATACAAGCTAATAGAAAGGGGATTTGAGAGTAAAAGTGTCAGGACTGAATTTCACTTCTTCAGAAAAAAAAAATCCATAGTTCAAAGCCACTTTTAATTTTTTGGTTCAAAGCCATTTTAAATTTTGTTGTAACACTGGGCATGCTATTAAGGAGAAATATTCTATTATACTTTAACACAGCCAAAGATGATATCAGTTTATAAAATCCATTTGGAGTCAGCTACATTTTCAATAGGCTTTTTTCTTAAGGGATATCTATCCTAATACAAGCAATTAAGGGTTCTTTATTAGCCTGTCTCAGAGGTACAGACTTCACCATCAACTGATGTTCTTCCCAACTCCCCTAACAAGACCAGAGGACAAAGAAATAGTCCATCTTCCCCAAATAAGCTGTTTCTCTAGCATAATCCCATGCATGACCCAACACTACTAACTGTATTGCACGGACCATAAAAGATTTATATGCTCATAATTCTGTGAACATTTAGCTGTTACTTACTTGCAAACATCACTGGGCCACAAGTAAAACTTGGATAAATTAGGAAATCACAAACCCCACTTCCATAGTCAGACTGTGAGGTTCCTTGATTTTCCCTTACACTACAACAGGTCTCTACAACTTGTCTCCCAATTTTTACAGTTCCTGTATTACCACTGCCCTTGCCTCACGATCAGGATAAGGAAAAAAGACCAAAGCTCATTACCAGGTGGGCATCTCAACAATCAAATTAACACTTTCTGCAGAGCAACTTCACTAGATTTGTGCTGATTGTCTTTTTTTAAAGGGCATTTTTGTCATAGCAGAACAATGTCTTCTGGAATTCCCAAGTGTTAACCTTAGAAATGTCTAAAACTGTTGGGCACACAACGAGTGAAAGATGCAGGTAGACAAGTCAATGTCCAAGCTGCCCCCACCTGCTGACAGCAGGCCTGTAATCCCAGCTGGCAACCCCAAGGTGCAGCAGGCACTGCTGAGTTTCCTGTGTCCCTTTGTCATGACCCATGAATATCAAACACTGTGACATCCAACTCCTTTCTTTCCAAGAGAGTAAAAAATGGCGCTGTCATGTTCTCTGAGACTGGCAGATAGTCGTATGAAAATTAGAGCAACTGGATACACCCTGCCTTGTGCACAAGCAAATCAGGCATCCCCGGGGAGTAATACACCCTGTAACCCTATAGTTCACTGTTTGTGTTGATCTCCTCCCACCTGCTGAATGACAGAAGGAGAGAAAATTATCTGCAGAATTTTTTTTTAAGTGTCTGAGCAGTTCTCTGTGGTTCTTGTCCATGCTGATATCTGGGTATCCAAAGATAATACTTTTTAAAAGTACATGTTACCAGCCTGAGTAAAAAATACTAACTCTGTCACTGACAGGAACTAATACAGATTTCTCCAAGACACTTAATAATTTCCAACAATCTGGCACCAACCTGCACCAACTAGCCCTTATTCAGACTCTGTAGCTGGCTAAGCGCATGGTCTTTTAGCTCTGTCATCTGAGGAAAACATAGTAGTTCTGCAGAGCTGTCTGCATCCCCATGGAGCAGGAGATCAAGGGATGTACTGATGTATGCTTCATAGGGGCATCCATTGATTTTGAAAAACCGAAACATGCTGGAATTACCTCAACAAATTTCAGTCCCTGACTCCAGGGCTTTAGGGGCACTGGGATCTGGAAAACTAAGCTTTGCTGGTTATTATATTGCAGGACCAAACCCAATCCAATTTACACTGACTCAGACCTGCAGCCTTAGGTTTATCTCAACAAAGCTTTTTGAGGAAAGGTTATTTCCCAGGTTGCTTTATACTTACCTGCCTTGTTGGAGTGTGCCATATGATAGTGGAGTTTTTCCCTTAAAATAGGCACCAAAGCCATTTCAAGAAGGGGTTCTTTTGTTCACTTCAAAAGATAAAACCCCTTCCTTTAAAGAATGTGAACACATGGGTTGCACAACTTAACAATGTACAGAAAATGGCAGAATTCTATATAACCACAAAATATTAGCATTCAAAGCAAATAGACCTATTTAGGGTCATCATACAGTCTTCCCTATTGTGAATAATGTTGTCATCGGGAATAAGTTTGAGAGATGAAAATGAGGTCAAAGTTTCAAGGACATTAAGTAAAACAGATTGTAACAAGCTTTCTTGAAAGGCTGAAAAAAAGTCCCAACTTTGCCTTGTCATTCTGTGTATCCTGAGACAGCTCCAGGAAAGAGACTTGAGTCCAGGGACTATGCTGTAAAGCGAGGACAGCATTTGTAACAGCATAAAAAAGGACCAAGTGCAAACCCACATGTTTGAATGATCATCGTTAGCCAATGGCATTTATGGTGGGCAGAGCTGCATGTGTCATCTGGTATATTTTTTATTCTAGGGAGGTACATGAGTCTTGATGCTTTGTACAAGTGATTCTCCAGGCTATGTTTGATTTAATTTTTTGAGTGTCACTTTCATTCATGCAGAGTGGCTCAGGTTTAACATACAGGGCTACCTTCCACTTCCAATTAAAACACAAAGAAATTCTTGAGCTGCATTGGGCTTGATATGAAATGCTCTCCTCCTCTGTAGCCCCAGAATAGAAGGAGCTTGGCATTTTGAGAGTGGTACAAAGTGGTATTGTTGAACACTAGCTAATTAGGATGGGATTTCATGTTGCTAAGAGCTAAGTCTTTGGTATGCAACAGAGCCAAACAGCAAGGGCAAAGTGTAACTATTTAAGGCTGAAGTTTGCTATTTAAAGGAGAGTGTTCATCCTTGCCCGAATGTTTGTTGCAGTCAGCAAAGTGTTCCTGTTCTAATGAGAAGATGATGGGCTGTCACGATCCCATCCAGTCAGTCCAGATCAAATGTGCTCAGGATATAACCCAAGAGATTATTTTTTCCAACCTTCCAGCATCAAAAGCACCATCTGTGATCGATTTTGTGGTAATGGTGTAAGCAGCTACTGGAAATTCAGGACACTTCCCAGAGATTTTGGTCTCTGGGAGGACTAAATATGAGCTTTCAGGAATAACACAGCCACTGCTATCCAAAATGTGCTGTCTCTTCTGCAGAGGTGGTAAGATGTGACCCAGTCACAAATCCATGTGAGTATAACCTCTTGCAAGCAAGGGTGTGTTGCCTGAACCTGCACAGGAAAATTGGTGGAAGATGTCCTGAACCCACTCTTCTTTTATGCCTACATGGCTACGATTCACAGAATACTTTTTATGGCAGCAGGCTTACCTTAAACATAAATCTAAGCCCGGCTAGAACACTGTGAGCACTGATTTCAGACAAGGCTATAGAAATCTGGAGTACCCTGCATTTCTGTATGGCTGCACACTGCTTTGCAGAGGGAATGTAAAGCTAGCAGCTCAGGCTCTGAAGTTCTCCTAGATTTAAAAGCAAAAGCAATCTCTCCTTGCAGTAATAGTAATATTACTTTTGCTCATTAGAAGAATGACATTATAATTTTGACCCAGCACAAAGATACTTTGTTAAAATTCTTAATTTATGGAAGGTTTAATATATGGCTTTTTATTTCTGTGATGTCTTCAGAGAAGCTATATAATCTTTGGGCAAATATAAATGGTAATGACTCATGTCAATTTGCCCCTGTGAGAAAAAATCAAGGCTGAGAGGAGACAACTGGTTTCTACAGAAACACCAGGATTGAATTTTAACATGTTGTAGGAGTGGAAGTGGGTCCAACTTCAATGAATATCAGGGGAAAAAAGTCTTAAGGGTTTTGTGGATCTGGACCAAAGAGAAAATAGTCCTTTGAACTAATGGCTGAACTGAACATAGCTAATGTATGCAATCATTGACTTAGGAACAATTTTTTCTACTCCCCTACACAGTCCCATATGTTTATCTGGCAAAACAATCCAATGCTTATGTGCTTTTTAGGAACAAGTACCTAAGTGCCTGCTGAGTCAGGATTATATGTTAGCATGTGTATCCAATGTCTCAGAGACATGGTTTGGGCTAAGTCTTAGCACCCGTTCAACAGGAGCCCATAACAAATTATGGCCGTTCATACTCCCTTTTTTCACAGAGCTGTGCCCCCATAATGGTCCCTAGAAACAGCCTGGGCGTTCGTCTGATCCAAGGTTTCAACTTATTCCAGATGAAGAAAGACCTCTTTCCGTTTTAATTAGCAGAGGTTGTGTTTACGTCTGTCAGAGGGTGATGCCTGACTTTCCCGCTGGGAAGGTCGTTTCCCAGTTAAGGCAGAAACCTGCCAAAAGCATCGCCCGCTGTCAGGACACTCGGTTTTGGGGGATGCCCCTCTGTAGCCCAAAGCCTGGAATCACACCCGCCGTGCGGAGCGCCGCCCGCCGCGCCGCCTCCCGCCACCAGGCGGCGCCGGAGCACAGCGGCAGCGGCTCCCGGGCTCCGCGGGGCTGTGCGGGACACGGGCGCCGTGACACAGCCGGGAGCGTGCGGGCACGCCGGGCACAGAGCGGCACAGGAATGCACCCTGTGCGGGACACGGGTACCGTGACACAGCCGGGAGCGTGCGGGCACGCCGGGCACAGAGCGGCACAGGAATGCAC
>VZTR01000967.1:134147-186832 GCA_013400775.1 Chaetops frenatus | reverse complement strand
GCCCGGAGGGTACAAGGTGGGCGAAGAGGGCCACAGCGCGGGTCCCACTCTTGTCCTCCGGGCCGCCCCGGCACCCGGCGCTGCCCGCCCCACCTGCCTCGCCGCCGAGCCCGGGAAGGGGTTAAAAGCCCGGGGCGGCTGATGTCAGTTCCTGCGCTCCTCGGGAGGGCCGGCTCTGATATTTGAGCCGGGCTCTCCCGCCTGAAGGAAACCGGGGAGGGAATGGCAAAGTGCTGAATGGGACAGGAGCCGTGCCGGGCACCTGNGGGGGTGAGGTGGTGTCATCTCTTTTAACTTGAGCTTTGCGTTCGGGTCTGGGACTTTGGCCCTGAAGAAGCGTGGAAGAAGTGGGGGGAGGAATGGCCACACGAAAGGGAAAATGCAGCCCAAGAAGTAAATGTGTGTAAGCTCTGCGGTCTCTTCTGCCTTCCTGGTAAGCCTCGGTGTGCGGGGCAAGACCTCCGCAGGTAGAATGGCACAACTGGGAGCCCTTCTTCCTGCCTCCGGGCACTTTTACTAGCTAAGCCACCTGCACGGATGCAGAGGGGAAATTATTCCCCGCTCCCTCCCACCCCAGGCCCGCGACAAGCCTTTTCCTTGCCCTTTCCACAGCTTTTTGTGTTGTTTTCTCCCCCCACGCCCCTCACTGCCCATGCTCTGCACATCTCAGGCCGCACTCCTGAGCTGGAAATGACTGCGTAGCTGGACAATTCCAATGGCCTCAGCTCTAAAAAGCTGGGGGTGAGACGAGTATGAAGTGGAAAGTGAGGTGGCTGGGGACAGGGTGTTGATGAGTAATACAGGATTTCCCCACTGAGTTTTGCCCATCGCCTGTACTGCTGACCGCCTTGATGCCGATTCATTGACAGGGGAAGAAATCTCTTCCCTTTCATATGTTGTGTTTATCTCTTTTCTACTGTTTCCTTTTGTAGTAAGATGGTAGCTGAAAGTTAGAGCATTATTCAGCTCCTGTATTCAGACGGGGGCTGGTGCTTTTTACAGGCAGGTGCTAAGAACTGCAGTCCCCCTGTGCTGTGAATCCTCTGTGACGAAGTCTTCATGCTGATTGATTGTTTCAGCTTTTCAGGTGGAAGTGTACAAATTGTTTTGAATTCTAGTTCTGGATTGACCTACATCTGCAACATCAGCTGATTTTAGTCTAAAAACACAAAGAAAAACCCCCAAACACATGAGATCTTGATATAAATTTCAGCTTCATCTGAACTGCAACTGAAAATTGGCATTCAAAGTAAATATGATCAAGTTTATTTTGGATATGGCATTTAGGGTCAGCACTGTCTCTGGCATTGGTCAAAACTGTACAGATACGTGCATGAGACTTCTGATTTTGACTGCATTTAGCAGGTGGTTGAGTAATTTTTTTCCCCACTGAGTTTTAAGGCCTTTTGATCTGCCTTTATTTTCACTGGCAGTTGTTGGATACTTAACACTGAAAATCAATCCGCTCTTTAAGAAGTGGCTGTATGCATTTAAGAATGAAATTTTGAAAATCTCAGCTTGTTTGAACAGAGTTGCTGTCTCCTGTGTTTTAAGTCCCTAAAAAAAGAGTCTGAAAATATCTAGCTCCCACCTTCTTCATATATGTAAGGGAAAAAAGAGTCAGTTTTATATAAATGTATCCATATAAATTCCTTATCTGATATGGAAAGGACCAACATCCGTGAGAGGATGGGGAATCAAACATGAAAAAAGATAGTTAAGACTTATGGAAAAGGACATCTGAAATGGCAGATCCGATGGACGGGATTTAAAGTCAGGCTGTCAAAATGAAGTTCATATTGTAATTCAAAGAGTACAGATTAACTGCTTAGGTTCAGGAGAACAGGAGAGAAGGAACAATGCATTTTAATAGTAAATGAAAATGCAGAACAAATTCTGTGAATAAAGTTGTACTCCAGAGGTAAATATTAGGCATTGTGATACGATATCTTTCTCTGAAAAAGTCTAAGGTTTTTGCTGGGGGAAAAGCTATAATTCTAATCTCTAGCCTTCAGAACTCATTTGGTATGATGACACATGGGGAAGTTATTATCTTAAGTGGAGGAGATGGGGATTAATAAAAGAATGGTAAGATAGACAAATGACAAAAGAGAATGTGACAACACAGTGCTGAAAGGGGGCTGTGAGATGGTAGCTATTTTACTGGTAGAATTGACTACTGACACAGAGAATTGATCTAATGACACAAAACAAAATCACACATTAAAAGTAGTAATAAAGTGGGCACAAAACCTGGAAAAGCGCTCTTTAAAATCAGCAGAGGACGAAAAGATTCAGTTGTCTAAACAGTAAGACTCCCTCTAGATATCCAGAAATAAACTGTGCCTTTTAAATATTTGTGATCCATAAAAATACTGCCTCTAATTAAAAATATAATACATGGTTATACTAATCAATCACAGGGTAACCATGGGCATGTTGAATTTTGCAATCACAGAATGGTTCAGGTTGGAAGGGACCACAGTGGGTCATCTGATCAACTGTCCATGGTCAAACAGGGCCATCTGAGAGCACATTGCACAGGATTCCATCCAGATGGTTCTTGAATATCTCCAGTGAGGAGACTCCACAACCTCTCTGGGCAACCTCTTCCAGTGCTCAGTCACCTGCACAATAAAAAAAGTTCTTCCTTATGTTCAAATGAAACTTCCTGTGCATCGGTTTCTACTGGTTGCCTCTTGTCTTATTGTGTGGTACCACAATGGCCTGTAGTACAGAGATCTGGCACAGACCTGAGCTTTATTAATCTGTTTCAGTCCGTTTGTAACTACCCTCCTGCTCTCCCACACTGCCATTTACAAAGGAAAAGTTAGCTGAGATTCCTCTGCTCCAGTTGTGTCAGTTTGTCTGTGAATGTCGACCACCAGTGCAATATGGTTGTAAAAAAGGCAAATTGAATCAGATGAAGCCTTCCCTAGGAGAGGGAAAGGTGGTAAATGCCTTTGCACAAGGCTTTGTTGTGGGTGCATGCTGCCTTTCAGATGCAGTTGTGGTCACCCAAGGCTGTGAAGGGGAGCGAGAAGAGAAGAACCAGCTCTTCTTCCCGCGCTGAAGCGGGAATGGGTGCGGAGGGAGAGCAGGGAGCTTGTCTTATGAGACTAAAGGAGCCCCTGGTCTCTAGCTTTGCAAACTGAGGTCTTTAAGGAGAAGCTTTTGATATCTATAAATACATCAAGGGGTAAATATGAGGGAGGGAAAAACCCTAGCTAAACTGAAGGGCAATAATCTATAAGAATTAACAGATACAATCTGGTTATATTTATGCTGGTGATTGGAAGGCAGCTCATTAGAGATATGAGGTTCTAGAATAACAGGAATAGTGGGAGAACTGCCAGCATGGTTCTAGGGAAGGGCAGTGTTAATTTATGAAATTGATTATAAAATGCAGTTCTCTGTAGTGATAACAAGATTCAGGACACCTATCCCATCCTCGACCCCCTATTTGGAACAAGGATATTTTAATTCAACCAGAAGTTATGGTCTGTCTGGGAAAATGACTTTTGCTTTGGTGTAAGCTGTTTGGTACGTCAGTTTCATTTTGCTTTGTGTCATTAGAGTCCATCCCATTCATTTGTATGTTCTCTTTGGGTTTAAACTTTATGAAAAAGGCTAAAAGCTCCTTATACTTGTATGAAAGAGAACAGAATTCCATTTGAGAGCTGAATTATTATTTATGTCCGAAACAGAGTTAGCTGTAAACAAACTTAACAGTGTTGTAGGATCCTTCCATGACTTATTGCAGTCTTTTGGCTTGGGAAGGACTGATAGCAGTACCTTACAGGGGAACACTGCAGAGTTGAGAAGTGTATCAAAGGTAACCTGTTTAAATGCCTGGCAAAGAGCTAGGGCTAGAGATAGGTTATGGAAAAGGATGGTCTCTATTTCTGTAAAGCTGTAAGTGTGCTGCTTGTAGGAAAGTGGTCTTCTTTCCTATTGTGGAGTGTTTTCAGTGCTGCTGTACTGCACATGAGTGTACCTTTGCCTTGTTTTACTTAAACCTCCTTTCTGGAATAGTATTTCACAAGTCATTGGAAAAGTAGGCAGCTTGCTGTCTGGGAAACTTTCTGTTACTGAACAAAGCAACCTGAACATAAAATAACCCACAGGTAACGTTTGCAGCCAAAGGGTATAAAATGTGTCTTCCTTAATTTGGAACATCTGACATATAGTTGGATAGAGTGGTTTATTGTGCTACGCACACTATTAGGTATACTCACAATAATTTGAATCTCAAGTCTTAAATGCAAAACATAAACCAGGTATCCAGACAGATGGGTACAACTGGAGAGACATCTTAAACTTTTTCTCTCTGCAGAGAAAGGCAGATATAAGGGCAGTGAGGCTGAGCGACTTCGTTGCTCTCTCTCAAATCCTGGACTGTTCCTTGGTCTGTCACTGTTTGGGACTTGTGAGTTTGCCTGTGAGCTGGTGAGAAGTTCCTTTAACAAGTGAGGATTTAGTTGTTCTGATGAAGCTGAGCTAATAGCTGTTCCAGCGTTGTAAACATTTGTTATTGTTTGATAATACAGCTGGTTTCTGGACCACACACACTGATTTGACCCTTTTGTTCACAAATACCTGAATTTGGTTAAGAACAACAATTACCTAGATTTTTTTATGTCTTTTACAATAAGCACGAAGTATCTGAAATGTCTAAACCGTTACTGATTAGGAAAATAAAGGGTCTTCAAAAACTACAGCTTTCTCCAGTTTTTGGGGTTGTATATATCTCTTGATGTCTATAAGGACTTCAGTAGAGCAGCATGTTTTGTCTTTAGCCCTAACTTATTCCTGTATGGATTCTCTTTGTTTTAACAGAGCCATTGTTTAGATACTGGGGCACTTGACTCTTATTGTCAGCTGATTGTGTCAAGTAGTTAGGGATTGGGAACAGTTGCTTAATACATCACATCATCTTAACACAGTGTGTATGAGATAAGGCACTGGTGACCCAAGCTGAAAATGTGTGTGTGATATCTGAGGCAGGAGGTTTTAGTGACTCAAGGGTTTACAGCCATACTGGGACAAAGGAGACAGGAGTAAAAAATACTCCTAATCTCTGGGTAGAGGCTGAGCAAAACTGTAAGGGTGGCAGTAAGGTTGTTTCTGGAATATACAGTATAATGCATTAGTAAATTATTTACTCATTCTAAAGGTAAACGTTTATCCATTAAGAGTGACCTCTGGCAGAGGGCAATATCAATGACTTAGGGTAGTATCACTTCATCTTCTGCTTGGAGAAGAAATGGCCTTCATTACCACTTCTGTAAGAAGGACCAAGGAAAACCAGGCACAGAGGTGATAAGTTTGTCCTTCTAAAATATGTGCTTTTTTTCCCCTTCGATTCTGTAGGACTTTTAGAGCACCTCAGACGACATCCTAAATGGATGATTAACTTCACAATGGCAGAACTCACAGTGGAGAATGGCAGCTGTATGGACTGGCAAAAGCGATGCCTTGTGTTGGAGTCCCAGCTCTTCAAATTCCGCTTGCAGGCAAGCAAGATCCGAGAGCTGTTAGCTGAGAAGGTGAGGCAGAGGTGACTTCTACTTTGCTATGAGTTGTGGCACAAAAGCAAAAAATCTGTGTATGCCAAGCTATCCAATACATCTGTTACTTGCAGTGAGGATTTCTTCCTTGATTACAGCATGTCTTTGCTCTCTGCTTATCAGTTGAGATGCAGAGATGCACCTGTCTCAGTGGTGTAAAGTGGCATAATAACAATTAGCCTTGTTTACTGCAAAATCACCAAATATTTGGACTCTACAGTGGAAGACACTGTACCTGCAAGATTCTGGATATCTAAGGTGACTGAGATAACTGCAGAGCAAAGATGGATGTTTTGGATAAGAACAGTGGGATCAGGACTTGTCTGGCAACAGAAAAGCTTGGAGGAGTGCAAATGATGCAGTAATGTTAAAAGCCCAGACAAGGGATAGTGTATTGCCATAGTGTTAGAATAACACTTTGTATCCAGTCAAAACATTCTGGGGATACTGAAAAGCAAGGCCAGACATTTTGGGATCTGGATGTTAGAAACTTACATGGCATCTGTGGTTTTAGAGATACCTACTAATCTCTTTCAAGTGCCCTCAGGTAAGTTTGCTTGCATCCTAGAGGAGAGGGCTGTAAGGATCTGAGGATTTTATTGGAATTTTGGTTTTTTTGCTTGTTTTTGTCATGGTGTGAACTTTTTGTGGTTTTTCTTTACCTTAAGTGGTGTTGTTTTTCAATTAGAATTAAAGCTTTTCTGCTAAATTTGTATAAAGTCCAAATTTATAGGTTGCTGTGGGGTTCCTTCTTTTTTTCAGAATGTGGCTTATATTATCACAGTCTAGTCCAAGGTTGCTCAGATATTCAATTACTACAGGAAAGTGAGAACAGTTTTACTAATGAAGTTGAAATCTGTACAGCTGACTGCAGTTTACTATACCTGATGATAGATATGGTCTAAACTCACTTTTGCTCCATTTTGTATTATGTAACTTCTATGTGTATATTCTTGTTTGTTGGTTTTGGATGTAAAAACATCCAGATGACAACTACTTGAGAGTGAAGTAATTTTCATCCCTGCTTTCACTGTAATTACATTTTCACTGTTGCCATATACTGCATGAGACCTTTTTTCCACCTTTCATATTTTAAGGAATTGTACAATTCTAAGCAGCTTCTTCATCTCTTCAAATTAGCTTCTGGGATGGACCTTAGTGATTATTTACCTTGAAAAACATTGAAAGTGGTTGTAAAGTCCATTTAGATAAAGGCACACAAAAAATCATGTATGGATGTGAAACAGGTCTGGTAAAGACAAGCAGCACTTATATGCAATACTTTTAAGCTTGCTGGATTATGAGATCTGTGTCTTTATGCTTTATTAATTTTTGCTTTGAGCGACTTCCTGACTACCCACACACGAGACAAGCCCACCTACCAGATTTCCTTATTGGCGAACAGACTTGCCAGATATATTTTGACTATCTCTTTAGGGAAGTTTGTGGGTCATGGCAGAGAATTAAATTTTCATCTGCTTCAGGGGCCTGACTGCCATCTATCCAGCCTTTAGTCAAAGTGATGTTCCCTTCCTTAAGATTAAGGAGTAGCTTGGTTCAGTGACCAGGTTATCCTGTAACTACTTGTACAGCGCTGTTGTGGCTTTACTTGAAGGGTCAAAGAGCTAACAGGCTTGCAATTCCCAACTCCGAGTGTCCTGTGGGAAGGGGAGAGCCTCGGCAGGGACTGTGGGGCTGCTCCAGCAGGCTCTCCTGCTGCAGGTGGGCTCACACACACAGTGCTCATGCTGAACACTCCTCTTGGGAAGGGTCCTGGGCCCCGGGCTCCCAGCTGGTCTGTAATGACTTGCTCAGAGAGCTCCTTCCCTCCTGCTCGGTCGCCACAGGACAGCCCAGCAGTCACAGCAACAGGGGCTCCTGGCAGCGCTGCATCCTTCTCACCCTCAGGTGGGTAGTGATGCAGAACTCAAGGAGGTGCCTGGTTTATGTCTAGGGATGGCAGCTTCAGGAGTCTTTGTCATAGACTCTATAGCAACTGTGATTTTTAAGTTTTTTTTCCTCATTACGAGAATGAAGAGATTCAGACTTACTGGAGAGTCCTGCATTTCAAAAAAGGTTTTTTGAGGCAGTAAGGGGGGATGATCTTGGAAAAATGTGAAGTCTGCAAAGTTTGAAGCTGTGTGCCAACCTCTGTTAATCATTGTTCTGAGATCCTCCCAATATGGTTTGCATGAACAGGAAAATTATTTTTTTTAACTGATTTTAGATGGTGAAAGTGAAGAAAAATGCTAATAGAGGTGTGATACTTGCTCACCAGCTAGGTTATCTTAGGTCTGGATGTGACTGATTGAAGGACTTGAAAACCTGATCCCCCACATCTTAAATTATTCTTTATAGCTAATGTTATGATTTCAAAGCAGGTTTCACTATTTTAACTTGCAAAAAACCCAACCAGTCATGCCTGGCATTGGTAGCACAGTGTGCTCTAACAGTTTAAATACTTGAGATTTTAAAAATCCTCTTAGATTGAATAATCTAGATTGCTGTTCAGAACATGAGGAATTTAAAACCCAGTGGTTTAACTGCCAATGCCCTAGTTCACATGGTGTGAACTTCCACGTTGATAGCCTGGTCTCAGCTATCGAACAGAGCTGCCCGAGCTGCACAGAGCCTGGCTGGGGCTTGGTGGGGCAGAAGAGCTGTAGCCCCTGGTCTCCTAGAGAAAGCTGTGCCATCCTGCTGGACCCCACAGGGCATGAGACCCCTGAGTCCTACCTTGTGGACATTCAGCCCGACGTTCTTGTACACGCCCAAGGAAAGGGATACTCCTCTGCTGGTGAGTGGCACAACAGGCCGTTGCCTCGGCAGCAAATTGACCTGGTTAGGAGTGAGCTCTGGAACAGAACAGCAGGAGGAAAATGAACACTGGGAGGTGTAGAAACTTCTTTTCACTCCGTTTTATGTAGCCTCTTCTGAGCCATCAGGAGAGGGAAGGCCTGTGTGAATGGTTGATGGGAGGATCTTTTGCAGCTTTTGGAAGGGCCATCTGGGTAACTTAACCTGCTTCTGTCTTATTTCAATAAACAATGAGCATTTGGAAAAAGGCTCTTTTGTCTCATGCAAGCATGGCTATTCAACTAGTCCTGTTTCTCCCATACAAGCTGTCTGGGCTAGTGTTTGAAAGAAGAGTTCCGTGCATTTGGCTTGGTTGCTAAGTTTTTTATGTGACCTGGGTCACATTGCTTAGCGGCATTTGTCAAATTATAAAGCATTTTGAATGAAAGGACCCATGTAAATACCAAGCATTATTATTAATTCATTGAGGGATTTGAAAGAGCCTTACAAGCATGTATGTATTAAATCTGAATGTGCTTTAGTGAGAGTGCTGACACTGGGGATGAGCGAAATAATGATTTTGTGTACATGGGGAACACAGCAGTTATTTAATAGTTCATAGCAGGACAACCCAACAATGTAGTACAGGAAATTAAGAAAAGTACAAGTTCATTTAAGGCTACAGAGGGAATTAGGGTGACAAAAGTAATTGATTTGGCTGGAGCTTAGCCAGGTCACCCTGCTTGCACAAGTTTCATAACTTTTTAGTGATCAGGAATGCTCCCAACGTGGATTCTCTGTTCTGATCAAGATCCATAACTGCTAGCAATGCAGAGCAACTGCTGGGACAACAAGGAGCTCTTCAGTCAGAACAGTGCTGTCTTCTTAAAAAAACCTGAGTCTTTCATGGAGATTGCCCACCTTGTGGAAGATTGAATTATTAGTTTAAGAGGATAGCTTGATAGAATTTCATCTGTGCTGTGAATGTAGACCCTGTCAATTAATCAGAAAACTAGGAGAGACCATTGATTCTGAAGCTACTGTCTTAATCAGTCTTTACTTCACAAAGAGTGTTATGTCTCCCCAGTAGTTATGTTTAGCATCTCTATTGTGCCAATAGGTTTTGCTGCTACCTGTCCAGAGACTGATAGATAGATAGATAAATGCATGGGTACACCACTGTTGTGAAATAAACTGTCAATGTAACACAGACCACTGCTGTTCATGTTAGATTGAGCTCTGTCTTTGAGAAGACTCTTTGGTCAGAGCAGCTTTGCATGGCTGCAGTCCTCTGTGGCATCTCTCTGTTCCTCTGCCAAAGAAGCATCCTTGATTTGGATACTAAGTTACAGAGACTGTTTGTTGTATTTGATTGTTCCACTGAAAAAGCAAATGTGAGAGGTATCATGCTAAATGTAGCAGGTTTTGATCTTCATGGTTTTAATTTATGTCATTGCTTTTTTAGTTATGTGACTACTGAGATGTCTACATATATGTACCTTTTGATATGTTTGTTGATAGGGGTCAGTCTGCTCTTGTGTCAGTGAGCATGTGTGGAAAGAAGAGTTGTCTTGTTGCCACATGAAGGAAGGCACATGGAAACTGGGGAATGCTGCCATGTCCATTCTGAGTGATCAACCCAAGAGGAATAAGTCTCATTTTCAGATATATTGGTTTGATCCTGTTAGTGACCAACCTGAATACTTGGCTCCAGTGCTTTATCAAAAATGCATTGGAGAGAAAAGGAGCTCAGTTCCCTTTATAGTTTTTCTCCTTTAAGCATGACTCTTAATCTTCTGAAGACTCTTCTATGTGATTCTGTCCATAGTAAAACACAAGTCATTGCTGGAAACTCCATGAAGCATTCCTAAGATTTTGCAACTTGGTGGATGAAACTTAGTGTCACTGATTTTGTATTGCTGGCCTTAAATCTGAGACCCATCAGAGCAGGCCAGGTGTAGATGACCTTGGCAAACCTCAAATGAGATACTACGTTGCTATTTAAAGAAAAATTTAAAACAAAAACAAACTAACGATTAAAAAAAAACACCAAAAGATCCCCCAAACCAACCACCACCCACCAAAAAAAAATGACTCTAGTGGTAAATTATTAGAAGAATGCCAGGTACATCTGAATTTTATGAGAATGAAGTGACTTATAAACATTTAGGATAAAATTCATTTCAGTGTCCTTTGACTTCTGTAGCAGCAATGTTCAGATGTTAAATCACATGACTGTCAGTTTGCAAAGCTCTTTAAAATGAGAAGAAGCATAGGAAAATTAGGATAATTGTTAATCTTGTCAGTTATGAGTATATGATGCTTTTGAAGCCAAAGCAAAGTATCCACTGGTTATAATGTGGCATCATAGAGAACCTGCTGTGGGCTTTCGAAGATATATTCATTTTTATTTACCATTGTGAATGAATCCTAGCTAAAATAAGATCAGGGAAGAATGGTGCACTGTAGACAGGCTCCTTGCAGGGACAGCCCATGGTGTGTAAATTGTAGAGATGAGGTCAAGACTTTGGCACTGTTCCTTTGACCCATGTAATGAATGATGAAGCTCACTAATGAGAAAATGGTTCCTGTGTATTCAAAGTAGGGCAGGAAACTGGAAAAGGTCAAAGGCTTTTTTTTCCCTGGTCAAAGCTGTCCAGTTAACTCAAAATATGCCAAAGATCTGTAGGCTTGCACATGTCCTCAGTAAAACATGTGAATTTCCAGCTGATGTTAATTTATTTTCTTTCTTTCCTCCTCTTATTTCTTTTCTGTCTCTGAAGATGCAGGAATTGGAACAGAGAGTGATAGAAGCAGAGCAAAGAGCTGAGGATGCAGAGAAACAGGTAAGAGATTCTCTTATGGTGGCTCTGGTACAAGTCTAGCAGTTAACTCACTCTGAATTCCTTCCAGTTTAGCATACAAACAGCAATCTGCAGTGCTATGCCTTGGCAGGGGAACACTGATTTACAGTGGTGAATGGATTTTCTGGACTACTTCTCAGTCTTTGAGCCTTAGCTGTGAAGAGCTGCCTGAATATGTTGAACCCTAAGTGAAAACCAGCACCTTATACCTTCCTGTCAGCTTCACAGCTTTTACCCTCTCGTCCATGATAGGCATGCTTGGAAAAGGATGTGGAAAAGGAGGAGGGTGTTGTACCTCAGGATTAAATCACAAAGATAGGGCTGCTTGGCAGGTCCTCAGGAAACAAATACTTAAGAGTACTGGTGAGGACTTGTCTACAAGCAGAGAAGGTTCTCTGAAAGAAGTAGGTTTTGCAGACACACCTTTATCACTTGTTTTGGACTTTTTAGTAATTACTGCTCTGGCTCAGGAGCCCATGGAGAAAAACAATAAGAGCTGGATTCATTGTCTATTACTGTAATAATCTAAAAATTAGGCATATTGTCTAAACTAGTCCTTCTATGCTTCTTGAATAATGGAGAAAGGGAGAGAGGCAGGCTTCAGCTTGTGAACAGGCCATAAAGAATAATGGACCTTTGGGAAGCAGACATTCTGCCCTCTAAGGAGTATTACAGAAACAAAAGAGCCAAGACAGGCCAGGTGGCCCGAGCTATTGGATCACTGCAGATCACTGCTGAAGAGAAGGCTTGAAGTGAATCAGCTCCCTCCAGCTGGACAAGAGCTGCAGGACTGAGCACTAAGTCAGGGATTGAAGGGCAGAAATAAAAGCCACACAGCCAAGGATGGCTGTGAAAGATGATTTCAGAAGTGAAGGACTGAATAGGCAGTGTTAGAAGCACTGGGAGACATCAACTGGAAATCAACAACTTGGAGTACCTGGAAAGGTATTGTGTCTGCAGAACCTATTTTTCCACACCAATTTGATATTGACATCAAGATTTTTTACTGACCAACTTAATTCTAGGAAAGATGCTATGTCTTGACACTGTGCTGTTGGCTTCAATGTTAGACCAGCAACGACCAGTGAAGAACGAGAGTTGTTCTTGAGAGTGGTATCAGTAAGTCCACACCCAACCAAGACAGGCAAAGGTAACACAATACAGGCAAAAGTGACAGCATCAGCAGGAAATACAGTTATTGCCACTGGCCAGTGAAGAAGGTTTCATACTAGCAGACACCTCAATGACAGGGGCAGAGTACCCAGGATATGATAAGATACAATGACAGCAAGGGACAAGATGGAGAACAAGTCAAATCCAGGTTGAAGAATGGGCAAGAAAGAGAGAACTTGGCTGGGAAGGTGTAGCAGAAATGAGGGTTGCCTTCACTCACCTGCCACCAGCAGCTCTGTAGCCATAAGCTGGCAGGTCCTAAAGACTAGCAACCCTCAGTGTTTGCCTTTCCAGCAGCTTATCCACCCCCAGAGATAAGTGTTCCTGGAGAAATGCTACATTGCTGCCTGAAAGCCTGAAGAAATGACAGCATAAGAGTAGGACCATTCCCTTCCACTAATGAGTACATTCACCATGAATGAGAGGCAGCCAGCAAATGAGAGGAGTCCACATCAAGTGCAAAATCCCTTGTTATCTTTCTCTCCAGGAGTCTGGGGGGTTGGATTTGTTAATTCAATGGACTCCCTGCAGCTGCCAACCTCAATTAAGGAAATCACATGTTTTCAGTCCCCTCGCTGAGCCTCTAGTACAGAGTCAGCATTTGGGCATCAGACAGAAAGGAGGGGCCACTTCTTTTTACTATAATCACCCTAAACTCTAATGAAAACACATCCGACTCAGCAGGCTTAGTTTTCTGGCTCGGATGTGGGTGCTTACCTTTCTGATTTAGTATGAGGAAGAGGCAGTTTGCTTCTCTGCCTAATACAGGCAGACAGGAGGACAAAACACAGCTTCTGCAAGTATGAAGTGTAGGCTGCTCAGCAGAGCATGACTAACACTCTTGCACAGACTCTGTGAAGTGCTCAGATTGCTGCCTGCATTCTGTCTTTCTGGTTTTAAATTCGTGCTAAATTTATGGTACTTGGACTTGATTTCTGTGCAGATTTATCTTCTTTGAGATGTGTTGGAGCCAGAGATTTTCCCATCATCAAATGCTGCAATTAGTACATTTGAGTTAAATTGAAGGGATTCCATTCATCTTCAGAAATGAAGTCTTGTAATCCATTGTAATAGAATGAGGTAATGGTAAAACAGAGTGGCATTATTGAGAGACAAAGGTTTTGAGGAAAGCAAAGAGGTTTTAAAAATTTGCTAAAAATCTGAAATACTTCAGTAGCCACTGGATTTTAGTGCATTGACACTTTGTAGTGAAGGAGCACTACAGTGATCTTTCTCTTGCTGAGATGAAGTGAAGAAGTGTTGGCACTGGCAGGAGCTCAGAGACAGGCAAATCTTCTGAAATATCTTACATTGTAACTCCTTAGCAGGTCTGGAGAAGAGGCTTGGCAGAAAGATAGGAGTTGCCAAAACACTGTCTTAAGCTGGGGATAGGAGGACCAAGGACCTGCATAGCATATTTTCCTGTAGAAATCTTAATCTGAAGCAGATGGCTGGGGATTGTGGTACATAACTTAGTAGTGAATGAGGTAAAAAACTGATCATGCTATTGCAGAGGAGAAAGGTGTAATGTACCTTGTCCATGTGTGTGGAGACTATGGTGCCTGTAGGGTCTCTTTGATTAATAGTTTGATTGTCATATCTCACCATCCATGATGCATTTATCTGTTCATGGTTCAGTTTGCATCTGTTACAGCTTCAGCATTACAAATGAATGGACAGTGTTCCTTTCACAAATGTGGATATAAACCAAGAGTGACTCAAAGGGTGTTGTGGTTTTTGATGTTTTGTTTTTTCTTTTCCTGACTTGAAAAATAAGAAACCCACAAATATTCTCATTTATTTTCATTCTGTTACCAATACACAAGCAGCTCCTTGATTTGTCTTGGTGTTTTTTCAGTTTCCTTCTGATTACCATTACAGGTCAGAGTTATGGAAGAGAAGATAAAACTAGCCAATGTGAAGACTGGTGAATTTGACAGCACCCTGCACAGGAAATACCAGGAGTTGATGTGCACAATGCAAGGAAAGGAGGCTCTTATCAACAAATTGGAGACACAGCTAGCAAAACAGGTGGGGATATTTTCTGCAGGGAGGCCTGTAGGTTTCATGAGTTAGAGGGATTCTGTAATGTATAGTTCAAAGATGTGGATTATGTCTCATTACATTTTAGTCTGTCAGTTGCCTCCAGATGAGCTGTAAGATGATGCCCAGCTCAGTACAAGATCCTCTCTTTCCCTTTCAGACAAAACATCCACTCAGCTTCAACAGCCCATGTGTCTGCATTATTAGAGATCAGTCATTGTGCTTAAATGGCTTCCTTATGTTAGTGCTGGGACCCTGCATTGCAGTGCTACAGTCTGGTCTCGATGGCTTTTTGGCATATAGATTGCTTTGCAAAGCCACTGTGTACCCATCTCTGACTCTGTTCATGCTGCTTCTTGGGAAGAGTCTCCTCCCAGTCTTCAGCAGAGCTTTAACATACTTCATCTCTTGTCAGATGTCCTCAGAGCAACAGAGCAGCTGTTTCCCAGTATGGATAGTCCTTAGTCTCTTCCTTTTTCAGTTGATGGAAGGAAGGTGCTACACCTACAGCAGGGCTTGTTTTTCAGTTCTAGTAAAGGCCTTGCCCTGTGGTTTTTACAACATGAGGAATGAGGTATTCTTATGTGTTGCTAAGTAAATACCTTTTAAATAGAAGTTGAATTTTACCAAAAAAATGACTTGGCCATGTGAGTTACACTGAACTAATTATCACCTATTTCAAGGACTGTTAGTGGAAATCTTGTTCCAGCAACAAGAGGCAAAATAAGTTTCTAGAAATGAAAGCCAAAGCTTGGCAATTCCAGACAAGAAACACTTAGTTTCAGGTTTAGTTTCAGAATGGGATGAGAGGATGGCAGAGCCAGAAGGTTACTAAGGGTCCCTGTAAGGCATCCTATTTATTTTCACTGGGCTGGGAAGAGCCATGGAGCTCAGAGCATTATTAAAAGAACACTGAGGTCATGTCTGGACCACACAATAGTGTGGGACACAAAGAATCTCCAATTGCTTTTGGATCTTAAAGCACAATAACTGCATCTATGGCTGCTGTGCCTGAGTGAATTGGTTCTGCTTGGAGGCAGGGCTTACTAAGCTTGGTGACAATGTTGTCATCGTGTCACTATTCTGCTTTAGAACCCTAAATAAAATATTGGCGTTGCACTTCACCATATAGTGTAATAATCTGAATTTTTTACCTCTTGGACCTTGTGCAAGACAAGTCTGGGTTATCAGGGATTCAAAGCCAGTTCCCAGGTGATGGATATTCAGAGATGGTAGATCTGCTATATGTGCCAGATCACTTCAGACCTGTAGGCACATACAGTATTCTAACTCCTGCAGAGGTTGAGACCTGATGATTAGGAACACACACAGTCATATAAAAGGGAAAAAAGCTAAATAAATCTTCTTCTCGAAGCATCTGATTTGATTGCTTTTATTTCATTATGCTCAACTGCAAATGTTGCTGCTGCCTATTATGTTGCTAGGGTCTCTTTTAAAGTCAGCAAGCATACTTTAATAAGAGCCTTTAAATGTGCAGTTGTTTTGATAAATAGCAGGTGGTGATTAAAAGTGATGTGAAAATGTGGGGAATTTTGTGCAGTCTACTATGCATTTATATGGTATTTATCAGTGTGAAAAAATTAAAGTGGGGGGAAGGACTGACATTTTCATTATTATAATTACTGGTATTTTTTTACTTCAGAAAAAACAATATAACAGGGAAACCAGCAACTGCTACCAGAAGGCATTATCTTTGCCCCTTAACTGGAGAAACCAGGGCTGATGTGCCATGCAACATATATTCCTCCTCTCTCCCTCCTTCTGTTGCTCCTGGAACTGATTTCTTCTTGCAGTTGTATAAATTATTATGTAGATAGGAGAGTTTTCAGTGATGTTTCTTCTGATTAAGCCACACAGAAGATAAAACAGAAAACTTCAGGTGATCATAGTGTTAACTCAGCATCTTCCAAAGGAAATTTCCAGAAAAGTTCAAAACACAGCTGAGAAAACACAGCTGCAAAAATTACGTAGCAGTATTACCCAAGCATATACTTAGGAGAACAATGGTCATTGTGCAAATCAACAGTATTGCCATAACACCTTTGTGTGGACTAGAACCTGTTCTAATGGATATGCAAACATACAACCACTTATAGCCTCTGAAATCCTCCTAGAAGGTCTCAGTGTTTTTCAAGGTCAGGTTGTGGAGCTTTTTTTTAAAATTTACTTTCTCAAAGAGAATAGTGTGTGTGTGTGTGTGTGTGTTAAATATGTTGTTGGTATTTGCATCTTGTGCACCTTGAAAGATTCTGCTCTAGACTCATGCCTACAGCAACTGAATCTCTTTTACTTGGAATGATTGATGTTTTATGAACCAGTTATAGGCACTGCTTAATTCTTATTACCTTTGGCCAATAATGTGTGTGTGGGCTGGGGGAAGACTACAGGTGCTCAACAGCAAACACCAGCATTGCAAAACCATCTGAAACAGAAAAAGTTGCAGACTCTACTCAAATTGTGGTAGGTGGCCAATGGTTTTCTGACCTGGATTTTGCTATTCCATAAGAAGCTTTTGAAACAAGCCTCTGAATTTAACTCTAGGGACCATGTAAGAAAACTGAGAGCTTGATTTTTTTTTCAGAGGCCAGCTGAAAATAATATCCAAGCAGCAGTCTTAAATCTTATGTCTGGAACGGGAGCTTCAGTGTTTCAGTCACTCCTGATGCAGTAACTCACTGAGAGCAGTCAGCTGTACTGTCCTAATGCATCTGATGTTGGCTTTGGTTTTTTGGCACAGAAACAGCTGAGGACTGAGGAAGCCAAAATTGTTCAAGAGAAAGCTGCCAAGATCAAAGAGTGGGTAACATTTAAGCTCAGGGAGGTAAGTCTCTAGCTTGCTGCCAGGTTTCAAGGCCTGTGAGTAAGTGCAGTGGCTGCACTGCCAGGGGGTTCCTGTGTAGGATAACAGTCTGGGGACAGTCAATCTGCCACAGAGGCACTGTGCTTGTTTGGCCCTACACATACTCAGTTGTAGGGCTGGGGTCATCACTCTTACCAAGGGCTTCTTACTTTATTGGCCAAACTGTAAATGACTGTGAAGTCACCAGTGCCAGTTTCTGAAGATTGACTAGTCACAAGTGGCTTTCACCCAGCTTTCTTTTACCTCCCCCTCTTTTCTCTGCATGCAATTTCTGTTCCTTTCTGACAGAGCACCTGCTACAGAAACATGTCCTTTGCTCTTCTATAATTTACCATTTCTGATTAATGCTATTTTCCTACTGCCCAGTATTTTCTCATCTCTGACCTCTGTTCTATCCATCCTGTGGATTTATGCCTCTATCTGGGCCTACCCTCTAGAAGACAAAGACAGCAACGGGTCAGTATGCAGTTTTAAAGATGGAGTAGTAGTTTTCAGCTGGGAGTGGACTGTCTCCTCTTTTATTCCAAGTTAAAGATACGTATTTCCAAGTTTATGACAGAAAGGGAATTTGTTGGAGTTGGGAGAAGCAGTCTTTTTGGGCACTGATTGTGTTATGATGTGACTTTGCAATGTCATTAGCTTGCCTAGGTGATCCATCCTCTGTGCTGGATGTGCTGTGGTGCTTCTCATCCCAGCGTGAGATAACTTAAAGTGCATTTAGGTTACTGACTGCTGCAGCACAAAGGAGGAAGCAGAGGGCTTGATTTGGTGTGACCTGCTGTGAATCCAGGACCATTCCCCCACACTGAGACATAACTGGCAATGAGGTTTGTGCCAGATGCTGATTCCAGGTGCATAGCATGCACAAGTGGATTGCTGCCAGTTGGAGAACTTGGCATCTGTGTTGCCAGTGGGTTACTCGAGACAGCACCACAGGTGATTCCTTCAAGAGGGAAGTCTGTCTGGGTGTACCACTGCTGTGTCTAAACATGAGTGCTGAGACTCTTCAAGTAAAGGCATAAGGCAAATTTGCAAAGAATCTCTCACACCCTAATTGGAAATGTAAATACACCCTTAATGTTGGTTTGCTTTTTGCTTTTTTTCTTTGGTCCTCTGGATCCATGGAATCTTCTTTTACTACATACAGGGTGAGATGGAAAAAATGCTCCTTCTGGGTAATGTTTTTTTTGATTCTCTCTTTTGTGAGTGTTATTTCTGCAACAGGAGTAAATGATAAACCATAGCAGGGAAGTAAATTTAAAGACATATTTGAGAAGTGCCAGTAGTTCATACAGAGGCTGTTTGAGAAAGCACAGCAAAATATTTTGTGGGTTGTCAAGTGATACTGCTGATTAGAAGGATTTTGAGGTGACTGGTAGACTCACCTATCTTTTTTTTTCTTGTTAAGATACTTGAAAGTAATAAAGATGAAGGCACGTACTGTGTAGTGGATCATACGTGCACAGTTTTGCATTATTTTTCAGTTTTTATTATTCTTGTTTCATAGCTTGAGCTAGAAAATTACCACTTGAAAAACTGTAATCAGAGACTGATGGAGCAAATTGAAGCCCTTCAGGATACATTGCAAGGTAAATGTGTTCAGCTGGCACTGTAGCTTAGTAACCACCACAAGAGTGGAATTTGGCATGCCTGGGTTGTATTCTCTGTCAGAAATTAAAACTTGTGACAGCAAGCAGTAGAGTTGCTCTGTTCCTTAGCAGGTCCACTTTGAAGATGGGAATAACATGCTTACCTGCCTTAACTCTTAATTGTTTTCCCACCAACAATTGAGTATNAATCTGCATTTGCCATTGAAATGAGCTCCTGAATTAGAAGTATTCATTGAAATAGACAGTAGAACCCTCCATTCACTTCAGTGCTGCAGGGGAGAAGTCCTGATGTATTTCAGTGTGTCTTCACATGTGAATTATTCTCACCCCCACAGAACCTCTGCTAGCATGTGAGCTGGGTAACTGAATGAGCCAAGGCAGCAGCTCTTTGGTCTTTGCCTTTAGGAGCTGGGTTCTTCTGCTGTCAGGTTGGGCTGGAGAAAGCTGCTTATGGTGTTTTGGAGTTCTTGGGTGGCTGGATGGAAAACTTTGGTCTCCAGGCTTGAATTCAGCACCTTTTGTTGTAACATACTTTGAAGAGGAAATNTTTTTTTTTTCATTTTATTTTTTAATGAGCTTGTTTTGGTCATAATAAGATGAGCTAGTTTCCAAAACTTCACTGGGCACATGGGCAGGGGACATTTCTTTCCTGCAGAAGTCTTTCTGGCATTCCTATTACTCCACAGCAGGGGAATAGGGCAAAATGCCTTCTAAATCCCACCACATTTCTAGTGAAATGCTTTATGACTGGGTTTTTCTCATCCCCTCTGGCTCTGACTGTTCACAAAAAGAGAATGCCTGGTAAGCTGCATTAATAATCTGGTATTAAGTGTTCCCTGGATCCCAGCTTTCTGGGCAGTAAACAGCACTGCCCTCTCCTCTTATCCCTCAGTAGCCTCACTATGCCAGGCTGAAGTCAGAGGCCTCTGCAGAGAGACAAATCTCTTCTTGCTTGCTATGCTAATAGTAACAGCTTCTTCTTCTTAATCCTGTGTCGCATCTAGGAAGCTGCAAAAATACCAGTAATATTTAAAATTAATGGCCTCTTTTCAGTCTACACTAATGATTTACCTTAGGGTCAGGGGAAATATGTGCCAGGATTTGTGTGTGCCAATGTTATGTGTTAGCTTTGTTAACATTCAGTTCCTTGTGACTCAAGTGCCAAGGTCATGCTCCCATGATTGTCTTTTTCTCAGCTGTTCCCAAGAGCAGGTTTCATCCTCTCCACTGTCAACAATAATTTATTCTGCTGTTTGCTCTTCCCTCTGTAACTTTGTGCCTTCAGTTTGTTTCTATTTCCTTGTAAATCCCACGGGTGGTTAAGCAATTCCCATAGAGTTTGATGCTCAGGCAGCATGTTCAGCAATAGCTGTGCAGAGTCACGCTCACCCACATTTTGCAGTTTCCAAAGCATCTAATTATTTGGTTCTTTTTCAGTCAGGCTGAAATAAATATAAATTCCAAGGTCAGTCAAACATCCTCTGCCAGTCTAAGTTTTAGCCCCACTTTCTCATATTCTAAAGCAGCTATATGGTGGAAATAATAGAATTGAGATAATCTTTAATAATTATGGAAAGGAAGGAAGTGTAATAATTATTAAGTGTAGGTACTAAGCAGACAAAGGACACTGGAGGCAATGTAGGATTTATCTTTTATGTCATACTCTAACATAGCAACTGAAAGGGCAGGGAAAGAACTAAAAAAGGAAGATTTTACAGCAAAACCATGTGAGTAACTATTATAAACTTTGTGGCTTAAAGCACTGTGTAGGTCATATAGCACAAAAGGATAACAAAAAGCTCTAAGGAAATTCTTGAGAAGTGAGTAAACTCCCCAGTTGCTGTGATGTTTAAGAAGGTCTCCATACCTTTGCTGGAAGCCTCATCTAGCCCTGGGGAATGGATGGAACTATACCAGATTATTTGATGAGTTCAGTCACTGTAGGTCCACTAAAGCCAAAAGCCATGCTAAGCAGTGTTCTGGCCACTTGGATGTCTCTGACAAAGAGTTGTGTGGATAGGTGCACCTCCTTCCCATGTTTTAAGAGAGGAAGCATAATGATATAGGTAAGAGTCAAAACTCCTATGTTGCATGAGACTGAAAGCTTGCCTAGGCTGGTATCCCATCTCCTGGTTGGCTGTTTACATTCCAGGAAAGACCATACAAAATATTGCAAGTAAAGCTGTCCTCCTCTCCATATACACTTCCAGCTTCTGTTCTCAGTAGTTTAGGAAGTTCCTAGGCCAGAACTCCTGTACTACTGGTACATTACTTTTTCTGGTTTTTCTGCAGCATTCTGTTGGTTTTTTGTCTGGGAAAAAACCTTCCTTCTGTAAATTTCAAATGCGCTGCCTAATTTCATTAGGCACCCCTTAATTTCACTTTGTCAGAAACGTAATTAGTCATTTCCTATTCATCTCTTCTGTGCTATTCCCAATTATAAATGTATAGTACTTTATTATAACTGTGCCCAGCCATTCTGTACAGTCCTAAACAGGCCAGGGTTCTATTGAAATACAACTAGTAAGCAACACTGGAGATATTGAAGTGTTTGAATGCCTTAACCCTATGTTCTCCTTCCTTGTAGATGTGACCAGCATTTCTCCCTTTGAACCTCTTTGGAGCTGTGATTCGCTGAAGGCCCGAGCATTGCAGGCCTCTTTTGCTGAGAAGATAGACCAGAAATCTGTGCTCCTTGCACCTGGTTTCAGAGAGGTGTGTCAGACAGGACCTAGCAAACACGTCCTCTCTTCAGCAGACGTAGTCCTTGCCAGTGACACATTTACTGAGAATGGAGGGGATAAATCTCTGCTTTCCCAGAGCATGCTGAAGCTCATGTCTGACCCATCAAGCTGGAGTCTCTCCACAGAGAAAAATGTATTTCCAACCATAAGTTCTGAACGTGGTTTAGAGTGCTCTGGTGCCATATCACTGGACTCTCCAGCTGAAACCACAAGAATTCTTGAGGCTTTGACCTTCCAATCATCCTTGGAAGGAAACTGTAGTGCTGTGAGCACCTTGCAACAAGTGGGTTTGGATGGCACCCACTTCTCTGATGATCTGAGTGCCAGATTCCCTTCCCACCGGCTGGACTCCTCTTCCTCAGGAGAAATAATGAGCCTGCTTGAGGGCCGTCTCCAAACTGCTGAACCACCTCTGGTTGTGTCAACATCAGCTGTTACAGCACATTCCTTGTGTCCAGGGAGGGAATGCAGCCTTGGGAGTAGCATGACCTTTCCAAAAATACGAACACCCAATACCCCAAGAGACAGTATCCAATTAGCCAAGAGACATCACAGCCAACCACAGTCAGGGGCTAATTCTTTCCATGGTATCATGCACTTAGAGACTAGCACTTTCCAGCCCATAATGCACCCTCCAGCCGCCTGTGGGCACGTGGAGGAGACAGACATTGATGACGATGGAGTAATGGAGAAGATGGAGACAGAATGTGCCCTGCTGAGGGAAGAAGCTGGAACGTGTGAGGGACTGTACCACTTACCTGCAGAGCAAAGAGGAGCTGTGAGTTCTGAGGCTGGCACACCTGACCCAGGAGGTAAACCTCCCACACCACCGCTGCACCGATTCCCATCATGGGTAAGAAATGCAAGCACAGCAGTATGAGAAGTGCTGCTCATCTTTGTGCCCAGTAGTTAGGCTACAACATTTCTTGGTCTCAAGGAACCTGTGGGCATCACAGGTTACATTCCCGAGCCACCAAGTTGGACAGTTCCAGATTGTGGGGCAGGCTGGTTCTGTTGACAATTTTTTTTCTCTTTATAAGGGGAAAAAAATCCATTGAAAAAAACAGTACTCTAGAATCACAGGAATAAAAATGGAAGTCAAAATGTGCTGCATTGTGGTTTATCATTATATGGGTCATCAAAAGTTAATCCTTAGTTCTGTTGTCATGTGTTTAAGATAGAAAAATTAGTCATAAATGCAGTGGACCAGACCAGATAGCTCCAGAGTAAGAAAAAGCTGTGGATACTAGAATAGATACATGGATTAGATCTCAGCAGTCCTATCTCTTGATATGGTCTTGCTATTAGGAAAATTTTCTGAAAACCTTTGGTAATGTGAAGATACATGTCCTGTTGTTTTTTCTTACAGTTACATGTGAGGTCAGCTAGATTCTAGTCCTAGAACTGGTTAGGTTGGAAAAAACAGCCTTCTCCTCATCCACTGAGCAGGTCACTTGTCATGGAAGGAGATGAGGATGGTTAAGCAGGGCCTGCCTTTCACAAACCCACGCTGTGTGGGCCTGAGGCCCTGGCTGTCCTGCATGTGTTGTGTGATGGCACTCAGGATGGTCTGCTCCATGACCTTCCCCAGCACCAAGGTCAGGATGACAGGCCTGTAGCTCCCCAGCTCCTCCTCTGGCCCTTGTAGGTGGTGTCACATTTGCCAGGTTCCTGTCACCTGGGACCTCCCTGGCTGAGCAGAGCTGCAGGTAGCTGATGGGCAGTGGCTCAGTGAGCTCTTCCCACAGCTCCCTCAGTACCCTCAGCTGGATCCCAGCTGGCCCTGCAGACTGGTGGGTGTCGAGGTGGCAGAGCAGGTCACTGGGCACTTCCCCTTGGGTTATGGGGGCTTCATTCTGCTCCCTGTCCGTGTCTTCCTGCTCAGGGGTCTGAGTACCTGGAGAACAACTGGTTTTACCATCAAAGACTGAGGCATTGAGTACCTCTGCCTTTTCCTTATCCTTTCTCACTGTTTCCCACTCATATCCAATAAAGGATGGAGATTGTCTTTTTGTTTCTCATGTATTTATAGAAGTCTTTTATTGTCTTTTACTGCAGTAGCCAGGTGAAGGTCTAGTTGGTCCTCCTAAGTTTTCCCTGCGCAACATCATGATGTGTTTGTAGCCCTCCTGAGTCACCTGTCCCTTCTTCCAAAGGTCACAAACTTTGAGTTCAGCCAAAGCTCTCTGATTAGGCAGGATGATCTTCCTCACTGTCTTATCTTTAAATACATGGGGATGACCGGCCCCTGAACCTTAAACATTTCCATCTTGAAGAATGTTCAGTCTTGCTGGATTCTTTGTCTATCAGGACTGATGCCCATCAACCAGGTTCCTAAACAGGCCAGACTGACAAACCTGGTGGAAATCAATGTAGTATCAAAAGAGAGGATTCTGTTTTCATTTGCTGTTTTCAAGGCATGGTCAAGCAAGGGATTTATTGAAACTGCAAAGTCAAGCACTCATTGTTAATTCTTATGTGTTACAGATTTTTTTGTGTACTTGCATGTACATGGTTATGTGTGTTATTTCATATGTCATTTCATAGTGAATTTTGGTTGTACGCTTTAAGGAGTGCTGAGAGGTTTCCTAGCTTTGGGGTTAATCCATTTTGCACTGGTTGATGTCTTAGTCATAACTCTGCATCTAGATACAGAGTTGAGTTCCCCCTCTGGAATTTTCATCAATTCATGAAGCACTTGGAGATCCTTTGAACTGAAAGCTCTGTATGTTGTTGTAACTGAGACACAGGCTTATTGAGATCATACCAGGCATTTCTTTCATTCCCTTATTGCAGAATGGGCATCCTTTACAGCTGATAACTCAATGAATTTTCCTAGTTTTGGGCTGTTCTTAAGTCACTTTAATGCATTGTTTATAATTTGGAAAAAAATCCATCTCTTTCCAAGCTCTGATATAGTAATTTATTGATAATTGCATGTAGGTGTTCCAGTGTGTGGATGTCACCTCTGTAGCTGGGAATTCACACAGAGTAGCACACTTCCATTCATGGTCATTCACACAACATCTGGTGGAATTCAGCTATCTTTCTCAGAGAGCCCCTCCTTCCTGCCCAAAGGTGTGACTGAGGTGTGATTCTGTGAAATGGGCATTTCTGTCTATAAGAATTACATTTTTGCCTGATCATTGTTGTTCATGGTATTATTGTTCCAGGAGAGCCGAATCTATGCTGTGGCCAAGTCTGGCATGAGGCTGTCTGAAGTGGCCATGGTGAATGATCCTTCCAGCTGCTGTAAGTTCTAGACTAGATCCTTGCTTTGAGGGACTTCATGGTGACAGTGTGGGACCTGAGCTTCTGGCTGTTCACATTTCTTCATTTCTTTGCCTGTTTTCAAAGTAAATTTGACCTCATAGGTAGCCTCGGTAAAGGAAGGGAGGAGGATATATCTGGTCTTGGGGGTGGTTGGTGCTGGGCTGTTTGTGCCTCTACGTTCTGGGACATCTTCAGGGATTCCATTATGTCCTCCATCAGTTTTGCAGCCAGTCTTCTGCCTCTGCATGTCTGTGGCCTGTTTTTAGTCTTCTGATTCACCATCACCTTTGCCTGTTGTTATCTGTTTGGACAGGGTACACCAGGTTGCCATTGTACCATGGGGAACACAACCTGGGTTAGGTGTCTTACAGACTAAACAGAGGGAACATTACAGCTGTCTCTGGGAATTGTATGGAATTAATAACACATCTGCTGGCCTTTCTGAAGCCAGACTGTCCAGGATGGCAGTCCTCCATGTTGCTTCTCCATTAAAACCTCCTCCTTTTCACCAGTTTGTATTATTTGTTCTCTTCCTTTCTCTCTGAATTTCCCCAGTTTCCAATTTCTCGTGTTCAACTTCTGGGCCATTTACCTATCTCATCTACAGAAATGTCACAGTGCCAGTCTACACTACACTGAAGGGGGTAAGGAGTTACCTCTCTTTTCCTGTTGTGGAAAGCATGGTCCAGGGCTGCTAGTAATTTGAGACAAAACAGGATGGAACTGTGCAGTGAAGGAAAGAAAAATAGAGAATGTCAGGAAGTACTGGACATCAAAAGAATGCAGAAAAAGTAGCAAATGTTAAGTATATTTAAGAACACAGAACGTTGCAACAAGTTTTGGTCCGGGAGGTTGCAGTGTGCACTGTGAAACCTAGAGGTGGCAGTGGGTGTAGCCCAAGGGATGAAATGGAACACAAGGCTCATGGAAGAGTAGGAGGGTGTAACCAGAGGAGACCCAAACAGATCAGACTAGAGAGCCCAGCTTGGAAGTTCTCAGAGTAGAAAGGGAGGAACTGAGGAGCTCCGGGGCAGAAGGGGGCAAGGGAGTGAGAAGATGAAGGGCATGGGTTGTCCCCATCCTGACTGGGGAGGGATTGTCCTGGGGAAACTTGCTCACATGCTAACCATACAGGTTTGTTTTCCAGAAAGCCACACAGATCAGCAATGTGCCTTTCTTAGATGAGTCTTCAGGCTCTGATGATGACTGTGGCTCCCATGCCAGCTTCAGGACTTCTACTGCTGGATCTGAGAACAGGAAAGCTAGCATCCCAGGCAGCCCTCGTGCCGTGAAGAGAGGTAAAGTGGGAGTGTGGGGACTGAGCAGGATGAGCTCTGTCCTCAGAGGCAAGATGCCCTGAACAGCCTCATTGGTGACAGGCAAATGCTCAGCCAGAGTGATGCAGAATGTGTGCAGACAGTAGAAACAGTAGAAACCTGTTCTCATAGATGGGTTTTTACTGCTGATAGATTTCCATTCAGGTAATTGCTAAACTAAGACTGTGGGAAGGATTGCCCTCCCAATTCACCACCAGTCATCCATACCTTTTCTGTGACTTCTCCTTGGAAGCAAGCTAGTACTGACACAATACAGAAAATGCTTTTTTGTCTTTGTAATTTCTTGACTAGTAAGCACATCTCTCCTGTCTTTGAGAGATATCAGTTACTTTGAGTCCTGACTAGGGCTATTTTTCTTGCCTGCTGGGAGGGCTAAACTGCTTCCATGAATGGAATTTTCATTACAGTTGGTGGTCTCTAAAATAGAATCATAATTTATGTATTCTTAACTTCTTTTGTGATGCATTGGCAGATGTGCCTGTGCATTGCCATGTACCAGTGGTGGAAGATTCACAGAAAGCCAAGCCCCATTGCTAGTGAGGAGGCCTTTTTCTTAGCTGGAATCAGAGGGGCTTGAGACTTCATATTGTTTGTTCCCAGACAAAAACAAGCTGTCTCTCCTTCAGATAACAAGCCTGCTGATATTTATGGGTTTTTTTGTATATGCATTTTAACGTTTTTATTCAGTAATAAATTTCACTGACAGTATCCAAAAATCACTTTTCACTTGTCTTCCTAGGGAAATAAAGAGGCCTCAGAAGTCACATTAGTGGGGTTTAAGTTTCCAAAGTCTGATCTGATTTGTCCTTCTTGAACCAAAAAAAAAAAGCCATAAGGGTGAACGCAGAAACTTTTTTGCAGTGTACAGTACTCAGTGCATGCTTCTGTCTAGCCATGACTCTCATTCCTTCCTGTATTTTGAGCAGGTGTATCTGTGTCCTCCCTGAGCTCTGAGAGTGACTATGCCATCCCTCCTGATGCCTACTCCTTGGATGGTGACTATTCAGAGCCAGAACATAAGCTACAGCGAACCTCTTCCTACTCCGCTGATGGTGGAATCTGCTCTGTAAGTCTGGCACTGGTACCTGCTATGTTACACTTGCAAAGGGGTGCAAACAGAGCCTTCAAAGAGAGGAGTGTATCTATAGTAGGTTGAGTAATCCCCCTGCAAAGTGATGCTCTAACAGACTGGGCTATTGCTCCAGCTGATCAGTATCAAAAGGCACCATCTGGTGCTTCAGAAGAAGGTGCAATTTCTGCTATGGGGTTAGATAAAAGTATAAGCATCGTGGCCTGTATCCTTTCCTGATGACCTATATTGGTTTTCTGTAGTTATATTCTGCTTTACTGATGGCCTTACACTTTTGGGACAAAATAAATTTGGAAATTTAGAGGAATGAAGAAGAAAGGAAAGAAACCTCAAAACAGGCAGCAATAAAGTCTGTACTCTTCAATGTAAGAGATCAAACGGACAAGGAACAGGTGTAGAGACAGCCTTTTGTTTGGAAAATCAGTGCTTTGGTAGGAAGAGAAATAAGTTTACAGTGCATCAAACAATCAGTAAAATGATCTTTGATGGCTGCTACTAAACAGAACAGAAAATTATGGGAGATGAAGCAAATATCTGGGCTTGATTTCAGCACACTTTCATTTGTATTTTGAGAGGTGCAATATAACCTCCTCTCCCCTTTGCTCTGTCCTGCAGGAACCCATGGAGAAATCAGGCTATTTGCTGAAAATGGGCAGCCAGGTAAAGACGTGGAAAAGACGATGGTTTGTTCTCAGAAACAGACAAATCATGTACTACAAGTCCCCGGTAAGTCACTGGTATACATTTCCTCCCATTTAGAGGCACATAGAAATTTAATATACTAAAAAAACACTTTTGGTTAGACATGTCACTGTTTTGAAAAGCATTATGAACATTAGAAAGATTCACTGTATTCATCAGATGAAGAACAAAGTTATTATTAATAAAGTTGTCACTTAACAAGTATCTAGCTGAATCTTGAAAACTTCTGAAGGTGGGAATTCAGCCACCATCTTGGTACCTATTGTGTGTTGTATTGCCTTCCCAGTTAGGAAGGGTTTGGTTTGTTTGTTTTTGTTTTATTAATGATAATGTCCAATCTGAACTCCATAAGACAGTATTTATTATCACTGCCCTTGTTATATTTTGTGCCACTATTGAGGAGACTTGAAATGGGATCACACGGCCTCATATTTCACCTGGCAGCCTTAGGCTGTCCTTTCCAGCTCACAAATGCAGACTCCAACCTGCACGTGCATATTAGGCTGTATTTAGGTAATCTAAGATCCACCTGAGGTTTCCTACTGAAAAAATTGTTTGCTTTTCTTTCCTCAGAGTGATGTTATCCGCAAACCACAAGGACAGCTGGAGCTGAATTCTTCATGCCAAATTGTCAGGGGTGAAGGGTCCCAAACCTTCCAGGTAGGTGTTGCTTTTGTATCCTGCAGATAACCATACACTCAGTGGCTGAGCAACGGAGCACTTAATTCAGCCTGAATGGTACTGTGTGTCTCAATTGATATGAGCTAACTTTATCTGGTCTCTGTGTTTCCTGGCACAAAACAAGCAGTTAGTCTAATTAATAATGAGGAAAGAGCTAAACTGTAACCCAAATATGCCCTTATGAAACTGAAAGAAATTTGTATTTATTTTTGTCCTGTTTAACACCCTAACGCTTTCCTTTTTTTGCAGGAGTTAGAGCTTGAAATCTGTGGGGAAAAATGATTCTTACAACAATTAAAACCAGCTAGTACCTAGGATCTTTCTGACAGACTTCTCTCACAAGATCTCAAGCCTGACTTTACATGCCTGGAGGATCTAAAGAAACATCTGAATAGTTTGATTCCTTTTAGAATTTGACTTCTATAGTACTAGAAGTTAGACCATCAATGGCTTCACTTTTAAGTCATTATTGACTTAATTTGAAAGGCAGCATCAAAGTTTCTTTCATACTTTGAAAGGTACATAGCCTGGCTTGAGAGCTGCCTTCTGCCTTTACAGAACTGAAGTTGCTTAGGCCTAATACTATAAAATTTATAGCATCTTTCCTCTCAGAGTCACAAGGTGTAATGAAGGCAAAATACAGTACAAAGTGAAGGCAGCAAACCCCCACATTTGTGTAGTCACCTTTAAAATTAAAAACTAGCAGCAGCACTGAGAAACAAGAAAGGATGAGAGAGGACACAAAGCCACAGTATCCAACAGAAACAGCAAGAGAGCTTAAGAGAATTTGGTTCATCTGAGTTTCACTTCTTTCACTTGGGCTTTAAGGACTAGCACCTTTTTTCTTACCCTTGGAAAAAAAAAATTTGTATGGGGTAAAGAAACTCAGTAACTGAAGAAAAGATTTTTAGGTGTGCAGATTTATACTTTCTCACTCCTTTTCCTTCCAGCTTGTGACAGAAAAGAGAACCTACTTCCTGACAGCAGACTCTCCCAACATCCTGGAGGAATGGATTCATGTCCTACAGAGTATCCTGAGAGTACAAGTGAGTGGTCCTGTTGGTGTTCCTCACAGTGATGCTAAACCTACTGTGAAAGGCTGGCTCACCAAGGTAAAATAATATTTCATACTTAAATTAATTTACCTCAGAATTGACACTGTACCAGCTTCTTAGTTTGCACAGTAAACATGAGGAACAAATTAGTATTTTAATACTCTCTGTAAGAGTATGAAAAGAAGGAAAAGTGGCTGTAGATTTCTGTATTTCAGACTGAAATATTTATATAAATTATTAGGAATGGGACAAACTAGGCTACAGAAAGGTACTGACTGTCAAGTAGTAAGTAATAACAAGTATCTAGTTTATGTATGCTTTTCTTTAGCAGAATTCACAGCATGTCATAGTAAAAAAATCAACACTGTTGAATGTCCCATTTAATTGATCTTTAAATTGGTGATATAGGACAGTTTCAAAAAAATGACTTGTATGGTTCCAGGTTAGCTTTTAGTTCTGTCAGACTGTAGGTACATTAGTACAAAGTACAATGGCTGAAAATTCTTATTCTTTATATCATTTCCATAGATTAGTTTGACATTGCAAGTTACTGTGAATATTTTAATATAATTCTTGTCAGGTTCTAAGTTGGCTAAAGACAAGCTGCATCTGAAGGTTATTCTTCTGCAATAGGAAATAGCTGTCCAGACTACTGTTTTTTTGTTGCTGAGATGAACTGATTTGTTTTTATAATCTTTAAAAGATTAATCTTAATATGGTATTTCAGTATACAGAAATTACAAGTTATTATGAATGAGTAAAACATTCCACAAAATGTTAGACCCATTTTCATAAGCACCCATGTCCCATGTTACTTGGGTGGGATGTACTCACCTGTTTTTGGGAGTGGTGCCCTGTGTGTTTTGAAAGGAGCTTATATTAGCATAAATCAAATAGTATATGCAAAGTTTTAAGGGAGAGTTGAATTGAGAATTGAAATCCTAGAAAGTCATTCTGGCAATACTGCTGATATTAAAAACTTGGTTGTGTTTGTCCTCCTTACAGGTCAAGCATGGCCACTCTAAGCTGGTCTGGTGTGCACTGATTGGAAAAACTTTTTACTACTATCGAAATCATGAAGATAAGGTAATTCCTTTTTCTTCTTTTATTCCTGACCCTCCTTTCCCATTTCATATGAAGTTTTCTTTACTGTTACTGCTTCTGTGTCTTAGATCTCTTTCTTGGTTGTACTTCTCTTCTAACAGCATCTGTTCCACAAAGAGAATCAATATTTTTCCTGATTTTATTTTTTTAAGCTTAAATGACAACACTTAAAAGGCAAGTTATTGCTTTTTCTCAGATGACTCTGTATCTTGTTCCTCACTTTCTTTTGGTCTTGTGTAGCAAACAGAAAGTCTGACCAGGGTCAGAAGACAGTGGCTGAAGATACTAAGCAACTGACCCTCAAGTGTAATGGGAAGAAAGCAGTATCTTTTAGGAAAAAATATCTTTTTATTTTCATAGTCTCATTCTGACCTCTAGATGCTCTCCCAAGAAAAATAAAAGTAGTGACACACATTGTAAGTACTTTATGAAAGAAGAGATTCTCTAGAAGTTCAAGATTACATTAGCTAGACATTGAATAATTTATTCCTTACATTTTACAGAACTTTCAGCATTTTTACTTGGCTTTTCGTTCCCAGTGTTCCCTGTCCATACTGGGAGAAGAGTTACATTTATCTAATGTGCTTCGGCTCCTCACAGTGTCCTTTAGGGCATCTGCCTCTGCGTGAGTCCAAGGTGGAAGAAGTAGACCGTTCCTGTGACTCTGATGAAGATTACGAAGCCACTGGGGGAGGACTTCTCTCATCCCACTGTACACTGGTGATTCACCCACAGGACCAGAGTCCCACGTATTTACTTATCCGCACCAAACAGGAGAAGGTATAAAAAGCAGTCTCTTTTTTGGAGAGCAGGAGTCTTTTGGTACCAATTAACAAATGGGTCACACAGGCTTAAGCTGTTTGTAGGAAACAGGTCTGAATTGACCCATCCTGTTCTCATCCTTATGCCTAGAACACCTGGCTGTACCATCTGACCATTGCAGCTGGTAGCAGTAATGCCACAGTGGGCACATCATACGAACAACTCATTGGAAAACTATTGGATTCAGAGGGAGACCCTAGTAAGTAAGCACCACAGACTCTTCCATGGTAGCAAAGCATAAGGAAGAATAATTTCAAATCCCAGTTTAATCCAGTCAAAGGTGAGGGAAAGACATTCTCAGTAGTACACCATACGGTATAGTGTCCTTCTCCCATTGTTCCCAGACAAGTCCATCACACGGTCACATCATTTATCAAAGCCTCGGAAATGTCTGTAACAGTAACTCAAATTAAAATAAAGAACTGGTGCTTTAATTTTTTCCTGTCTTTGTTGGTCTTGATTTTCCTTTCCAGGAAATCTTGACCATGCAAACACATGCTCTTTTCTGTAAATACACTCAAACACATTTGCCTTCCCATCTGTTTCTCTGTCTGCACATATAAACCCTTACATACACATCCATGCTTGTCTGTTCCTCCTCATCTTTGACACCTGCTTATGCTTTTATGTTTATGCACCGTGATCTCAAATATGTATTAACATTTGCATTCATATTTAAAACACTTTTCTTGCACTCTCACATCTTCTGGACCCATAAATGAACCTTGCTTCCTGTTGAATAGTGACTTGCACTAACAAAGACCCCCATTTGCAGGCAGCTGCCGTGGCAGGGTTTGTGTCTCTGGTTTAACACACACCTGAGCAGCTTCTCACCAGAATCCAGCTGATGAGAAGCTCTGATGTAGCAGGAATGAGGATGCCAGTTCTTCTTTCTGCCAATGGCTAATGCTGCTGGTGACTCCATACCCATGGTGGGCTTTGCTGAAATCAGTGAAGTGTCACCCAAGATAATGTGGCCTAGTGCAGTGCTGCTTCCTCAGGTGTTTTGCCATCTCAGCAAGTCTCCTTGTCAACATGGACACTGTTCTGTCTCTCCTGTTTCTGACACTGCATGTTTTTGCCCATCTGCTCCCTCAGATTCTCCTCTGTGGAAGCATCCTATGTTGTGCTACAGTAAAGATGGGTTGCACACATCCCTCACTACTCTGCCATCAGAGGCTCTACAGACTGAAGCGCTGAAACTTTTTAAGGTATATAAAGGGACATTAAATAATTTAAACATTGGATGGTTTTCAGTTATTTTGCTCTGTTGCTGGGGCAATAACATTGTTTGGTCATGTTGTACAACATTTACTGTCACTATGGGTTGCTTTAGACAGGCCTGCTGGTTCGTTTAATTAAAACTGCACAGTTGGGTATTAGCTGTCATTCATTCTTTGGAGGTTTAACTTTTCGTGTCCAGAATCTGGGTTTAGGAGTAAGAGTGAAGCCGCTGGAGATTACATTGTTGCACTCTCCAGGTGTAAGATCAGCAATGAGACTGGACAGTGTGGACAAAGTAAAACACAGGCATGGAAGGCAGGAAGCACATTTCCCCCTCAATTCTCTTGCTGACTTGCAAGTTCCTTAGACTGGGGGAGGTTGAGTAAATGTTCTAGTTGCCATAACTAAAGAAGGAGGAGTAGGAATTAAGTATTGACTCTCCTCCCTCCTCTCCAGGTTATTTATTAACTGTCTGTAAGTTAATAATCAGATCTGGTGAACCTGGCCTGGGAAGTACCAGAGAAGAGTTGCTGTATTCGTGGCACTGACTAACTTCTCCCCTTTCCCAGTCCTGTCAGCTGTTCATCAACGTTCCTGTGGAGGCATCCTCTATTGATTACCACGTGTCACTGGCCCAGACGGCATTGCAGGTGTGCTTGACACACACTGAGCTGCAGAATGAAATTTACTGTCAGCTGGTTAAACAGACCAGCTGCCGGCAACCCCAGAACCACTCAGTCATTCAGGTCAGTTTCTCTTTAGTCACTGCCACTCTGCAAAAATTTTCCATTTAATCCCATGTTTTTAATAATTAGCTATGGGGCTGGTTCTCATAAAATAGTGCTTATGCTAAAGGTGTGCTGGGGGAAAGAGAATCTCAGCTCTGATGTGCAAAGAAAAACGCTAACATAACTACTTGAAAAATAAACTTTAATTTAAATGTAACTGTTTATCACTTGGAAATTGTCTATTTAGACCATATTCAAATCAAAGTTCATAGCTTGTGTTTTCTTGCTATAACTGTCACATGGTATTAATTTTGTTTTGCATTTTAGATATTCAACAGCATACAAGTTATGAATATTACTATTAGATGTGAAATCTGAATCTTGCACTGTAATTTTTGAGTAAATAAAATTAATAAGTTACAGCACGAATGTATATATGTGATTACAATATTCCCAGCTTAAATGAGACATTAAAATCAGGTTGAATAATAATGGATCAGATTTGAAATAAAATTGCCCAGTGCTTTTTTGGTTATGATTTTCAGTTACACAGTATTAGTCTTAATTGTTGACTCAGTTGTGGCTACACTAGTCAAAATTTTCAGAAGTAGCCAATCATTTAGACCCCTTCTCAGAGCCCAGGTTGAGATACTGAAGAGCAGTCTGTCTGACCATCACTACCCTCTGAAACATCTTGATCTACATGCCTAAAAAGGGTCACTCCAAAAAGCAGTAGTCACCATCCATCGTTTTGGCTGTAGCATTCTGTGAAGGACAACAGGTAAGAAGGACAGAACAAGAGTGAAGTCCAGTTTTGTGTTCACAGTGCTGGCAGCTCCTGGCTTTATGTGCTCCTCTATTCCTGCCTCAGCATCACTTCCTCTGGTACATCAAGCAGCACTTGCAGCGACACGCAGACCCCAGGTAAGGACTGCAACAGCTTTTCGTTCTGCTCAGCTGACTGCCTCTTGCAGCCACTACAGATAAAGAGGGAAGCAGTTCTGGAACACACACATACAAATATCTATTGAGAGGGAGGATGGAAGGTTCCCAGTAGTAAAAAGCTGGGCCCTTTCAACCATTCACGTTAATTTGTCACTTACATGAAGCTAGTTCACAAAACTGAGTGACCTATACTAGCAAAAGAACTTTTTGGAAATATAACTAGAGCTACTTAGGGAAGTCTTTTGTTTATGCAGCTGCTTTCTTTTATTGACAGAAAGACAGACCAAAGTAATTACTTGGGATGAATTGTTCAAATTTTAGGTGATTATGTTGTGCTGTCAGGTTAGCAGGCAAAGTGACAGAGAAGTGAGGCAGAAGACATCTCAGGGAACTGTGAAAAGTTAGGAAAAACTAACAAACCCGAAACATATGCTAGTACTGTTCTCTCTTACCTCTTTGGTTTGTAACCATGATAACAGCAAGAAGTTATTGGCCATTGTTCATTCTGTGCTCTTTGTTTCCATGGTGGTCTGTTCTTCAGTGTATCTCACTGTGTCCTTAGTGGGGAGGTCACAGCTAGAGATGTCTAGTTGTCTGTTACAAAAATATACTGTTGTTAAGGCAGAAGAGTAGTTTCCTTTCAAATAAATGTTCATATTCAATTAGTAAGCCTATATCTGCCATGGAGCTCAAGCTAAAAGTCACCTGGCACTGCAAAGAAAACATACTCCTATCAAGTATTTTGTTTTCTTAACTGCTGCTTCACATTTGCTATTTCTTTGCAAAAGCAAAAATACAGGTATTGGGCACTCCTCAGTGTTCAGGTTCTCTCTCCATTTGCTAAGACAACATGTTAGGGATCTTTTGTCTATTACTAGGAACCATCTCTTCAAACTTGTGCATTACCAGCCCCCAGAGTGGCCCATTCAGCTCGCTACTGGAGCTGCTTTACTGTTGGAGACTGTTGAATTTCTGCTGGGCCATGTGAAACTGATTTATTACATCAGCTTCAAGCTCTACTATGCTGATGGTCTGCCCAAAAGTACCTCTGTGAACAAATAAAAAGTTCTTAGCCCAAAAATACCTTTATGAACAAACGTAGTCCAAGCAGAAACAGAGAGGAAGTTTATTTATACAATCCAGCTATGAAACAGTTATTAGGGCTAGGAAAAAACCCAGAAATTACATGAAATTGTGCCTATGTTCACCTGTAGTTTAGCTTAGATTTGGAGCAGTTGCTAAATGGGATTTAGCATGGCTCCTTCTCCCTAGCTCTAGGAATTCTTACCTCTCTTTGCATGGAGCAGATACAGCTGTTTCTTGACCAGTTAAGTAGATATACTTTCCCTGTTTCACACAGCAAGTAAGGCACTAGAATGTTTACACTGCATAATGCCTATGGTCTAGATCTATTCTAGGTATTAGAAGACCTCAATTAGAAGAATTATAGATCTTAATTCTAGGTCTTGTTTTTTGTGAAAGGTGATCTTAGTGTACATATCCAGTCTCTAAGAGAGGAAGAAAAGTGGGGCAGAGTTCTAAGTGAGAAGTCAAAGGGCTCAGGAGCATTAGGAAACCAGACATAATGGCTTCTTGATGAAGCAAGATTATTTGAATATTGTCCAAGCTCATTACTGGAGAGGTGAGCAATATATTGCTACAGTCAAAAGCCAGAATTCCTGACTTCCATGTTGCTTGTAGGGATTTAACTGGAGATTGTCATATACTGAGCTCCTGAAGGCATCTTGAATGGAATTATTTTCCCTGCAAAGTGATAGCACAGTTACAAATCCATAGAAATCCTTCTATTTCAGAACTTATTGAGTACATACATTCTTAATATTTTTATCCAAGGTGAAGTTGACTATTTCTGCCTGCCTTTAGAGACACATCTTTTTGATGCTGTTCAATGGAGCACTCTCTTCAGCTGACAGTAAAATGATGTTCTTGGTAACCATCCCTATCCTGTATTGAACTGCCAACAAATCTAAGCTTGCTTGGAATCTCTGTTGAGTCTCTTGGTTGGCAGATAACGTTAATGGAAACTTATGTGAATTGATAAACACAGCTTGTAATGCATTAGTCTTACAGGATTATGCAACTCAATATTTACCAGGACTTGACATGGTAATAACTAAATTCCACTGGCATGAGAGCAAATTTGAGGGTGAATTTATCTGGACTTGACAGATACTATTATAGCAACAGGGTACGGGAGGGATTATGTGGCCAGTCCACACAGAGCAGGGTTGTTGTGTTTCCTAGAGATTCCGTGGTCTGCCTTAGTTTTACAGGTCCTGGGAGCTGAGGTTTGTGTTGTAGCTTTTCCCTTGGGCTGTCAGGCTGTTGAGATGAGCAGTGTATCTGCATAGAGACATATCTTTGCTCGAGCAAAAGCCTGAGGGAGGAATGCATCGTCATGGCCTGGGAAATCGAAGAGGACATGGCACCTGAAGCGTGTTTGTGGTTCTCTCCCCACTTTGCCTAGGAGTGAGATAGGCAAGTATGCCATCTACTGCCAGAGATCAGTCGAGCGCACCGTGCAGGCCGGAGAGCGGGAAGCCAAGCCCTCCCGCATGGAGATCGTGTCCATCCTGCTGAGAAATCCCTACCACCACTCCCTCCCCTTCAGCATCCCAGTGCACTTCATGAACGGGACCTACCAGGTGAGCCACCACAGCTGCCTTTCTTCTGGGCACTAGAGAACTGCACCATAGCCTGTCTCCTTCACCTGGGTGGGTGGCACCATGGTATTTATACACATCAGGTATTGGGAGGTAAACCGTGTCTCTCCTACTTGCTGTTTTAGCTGATTTTCTGAGAAAGTGAAAGGAATTTATCCCTAGCACTACAGATCTTAGGAAGAAAAGGTAGCTGAGAAAAAGAGAGAGCTGTTGGAAGTGTCTCAATATGGGAAAGAATGTGATATGAAGGGAGACAGTACACAAGTGTTGTCACTGGAACTGGCAGTTAATCCCGAGATGCTAATCTGTAGAAAACCACCTTCATTAGCTCTGGTACCCATCAATGGTCACGGTTCTTATGTACTCAGTTAAGTCCTCTTTCACTGCAGGTTGTAGGTTTTGATGGTTCCTCAACAGTTGATGAATTCATCCAGAGACTGAACCAGGAAACAGGAATGAGGAAGCCATCCCATATGGGATTTTCTCTGTTCACAGATGATCCTTCTGGCAGGAATTTGGAACATTGTTTGCCAGGCAATATGAAGGTATTTATTTTTCTCCTCTGCTACCTTTAGTATACATCTTTGAGAAACTACTAAATGGTTAATAAATCTTTCTTAATGAATTAAGATCAAATAAGATTGGATATTGTCTATCTAGATTAATATTCACAGTTGAGGTATTAATTCCTGAATTTGGGTCACAACGACCCCATGCAGCCCTACAGGCTGGGGGAAGAGTCATTGGAAAGCTGCTCAGAGGAAAGGGATCTGAGGGTCTTGGTCAACAGCTGTCTGAACGTGATCCAGTAGCGTGCCCAGGTGGCCAAGAAGGCTAATGACATCCTGGCCTGTATCAGAAACAGTGTGGCCAGCAGGACCAGGACCAGGGAAGTGACTGTCACCCTGTATTCAGCACTGGTTTTGGGCCCCTCACAATAAGAAAGACATTGAGGTGCTGGAGTGGGTCCAGAGCAGGGCAAGGAAGCTGGTGAAGGGTCTGGAGAGTAAGGCTGATGAGGAGCAGCTGAGGGAGCTGAGATTGTTTTGCCTGGAGAAAAGGAGGCTCAGAGGGACCTTATTGCTCTCTACAACTGCCTGAAAGGAGGCTGTAGCCAGGTGGGAATCTGTTTCTTCTCCTAAGTAACAAATGACAGGACAAAGAGGAAGCAGCCCAGAGTTGCTCCTGGGGAGGTTTAGATTGCCTATTAGGCAAAATTACTTCACAGAAAGAGTTTCTTAAGCACTGGAACAGGCTGTGGAGGGAAGTGGAGTTACCACCCCTGGAAGTATTTAAAAGATCCCTAGCTGTGTCATTTGGGGACATGGTTTAGTGGTAGACTTGGCAGTGCTGGTTTGATGGTTAGGTTTGCTGATCTTAAAGCTCTTTTTCAACCTAAATGATTCTATGATTCTATAATTAGCTAGCCTAATCTGATATAGTTCTTAATAGAAAGATCTATTTTAGTAAGTGATAGATTGGTCAATTTTAAAAAAGTCTTAACTCAGATTTTAGCACGTATTAATGTGTAATTTGTCTTGACTACAAAATTGAAACATGACTGATCTAGCCAGCATGATCAGGTATCAAAACTGACATCAAATGTGACACTCCTAATTGAGAAAAATATATGTTAGGCTGTGAATCTTTTGGCATGTCTCTATAAATTCCATCTGTTGGATTATGAAGTATCTCCTTGCTATCTCCAGATAACTCAGGCTTTCATTGCTAATAGGCATACTTAGGGGAGGAAACTCTACTGAGTTTGGCTTTACTTTAAGAAAGGGTGTAGTGCCTCAGATCAAGGGAAAAAGAAAGCAGATAGAGTGTTAGCATCTGTGACTTTCATATGAAGATTTTTACCCGTGCTGCTGCTGAATGATGGCCTTAATTGAGCAGGCTGGCTGCCATAAATGAGACACATCAGATTTTGGTACAAATCTGTGAGAATAATTTGTCATACAGCATTAATGAAGGAATAGCTGCAGTGGCAACTTCAAAAGAGGCCCTGATACCTGTAGGGAACTTAAACAGTCAATTTTACACAGTGTAAAATTTCACATTAAGCAGCAGAGGGAGAAGATACTGATGCCATTATGATTTTTGGTCTTTCATGTATCTCTCTCATATCCCTCTTTGTATACTTTTTATACAGCTTTTCTGTATCCCTAATGCTTTTAACCCATATCCTTGTAATTCCCTAAACCTGATAAGTAGCTTAGGCCCAAAGTTCTGTTAAGCCAAAAGACTAAACATTGGAGTTGGGGGTCAAAACGCCCCAGACACCAAGGTCCCCTCCAGAGCACATTCTGTAAACTGAGATAGACCCATGCAGGGGGGGACCTTCCTCAATAGAGGGCTTCTCTTGAGCCTCCCATTGGGGAACCTGTGATAGATATGCTGATATACTGATGTGCACATTTCTATAATTGTATACACAGACCATTGCAGGGGGGCATTTTGCCAGTGCATTCTCCAGGGGTGCATCTCCCCTGGATGTGATGCACTCCAAAAATCCCTCATAAATACCAAGGTAAACCCCTTGCTCCCCTCTAACTGTGTTTGGCTTTTATTCTAAGAGCACAGGGTAAGGCATCAATACCAATAACTTTGAAATAGATGACTTAAAAGGAAACTACCACAGACAGAGCCAAATTGTATTGTTTATTTTCGTGGCCTGATATAGGTCAGGTGATCTGGAGCTTTGCTGCTAGTTGGACCATCTGGAGAGATGAGGTATCAGAGTAAACAAAGGAGCTTGAGACAATCAAAGGCATCACTTTGCCTTGGCAAGTAAACAATAACCAGTAAATCTCAGTAGCCTAAGAGAGGATTAGAGATCTGAGTCTGTATTTCATGTGGCTTCTTATATTCACATTCCTTTCATTGAGATGCCACCAAAAGAGAAGTAGGGGCCTTCATTAGACCACTTGTTAAAGAACTAGAATAACAGGAGAAGCTGAGTGGAACAAAAAAAAAAATAACCATGTTATTATGAAAAATATGTCTGAGTTGCAAAGTTGGAATGTAGGACCAAACACTCCCAAAGTTTGGACATTCACATCCAAGGGTTTGGTATAGCCATGCATGTTCTGCTGCTCATGCATGTTCAGAGGACATGTTAGTGCTTTAATCTGGCTCAGGAGGGCACATTTGAGGTAAACCTGCTGACATTAAGGAGTAACCTGAGAGCATGAAATTGATTCTCTTTACATGAAACATGAACTGGAAGATGTCATTCAACATAGCAGTGGGCTTTCAGGTCACTTGGTCAGACTACTGATGTGGGCATGGAGACTTAGGAATGGGTGTTTCTGTGTGCAGATCTGTTCCTCCTGCGCTTTGCTACTCGCTAAGGTAGACATAGCCACGAGAGTTACTACCAGACCAGAATTCATGTGTCCCCCTGCAGGTTAGAGCTGGAGTTTTCCGTTGGAATACGTTAATTTTTACATACAGTGCAATAGAAAAAGGATGTGTTTTGTCACTTTGAGATGTGTTTATGCTGTTCCTGTCTGTTTCTTTATCTTCTGTGTTTCACAATATTTTATTCACTTATTTTCCCCTCAAGCTTTGGCTGTATATTTCACTTCAGTTTGTGTCTCCTCTCTCCTTGATATTTTTCAAAGATCTGTGATGTGATTTCTAAATGGGAACAAGCCTTGAAAGAATTGCATCCTGGGAAATATGATGGTGGCACAAGAATTGTGAAGCTGACCTATAAGAACAGGTACTGTCCTCTGTTGGGTGGCCTCACTACTGCTGTTAATTAAACATTCTAGAGTGCATGTATCTCTGTAGATGACCAGTAATTTATGGCGGTATTGGTGCCAAAGCAATTTTAGTTAAGATGCAGTTGAATCCTACAGGAGATGTGATGGGTTTCGTCTGCTACAGTTGAAAAAGCATATGGCCTGGGGGTAAAAGCCAAACCACTTTGCAATTGCAGAATAGACTTAAAATGAGTTAACAACTAGCTGTAGCACAATAAGGCATACTTGGCACAATTTCATTTGCCTAATCCTAAAACATAATTGAAGAATGTGTGTTGGGTGAGAGGAAGAGAGACCTGGAGGAAAAAATTACCAGTGAAAACAAGTATGCTAAAACTTGCAATTAAGTGAACAATCACCAAGATGCAAAAGATACAAGAACAATGTTCTAAATCATATGAGCTGTAGAAGAGACATGTAGTAGCAGTGCCCAAACTTTATAAAGAAAGAAATGTTAAAAGTTAGATGATGAAAGATGGTAGGGAAGGGAAGTACAAGACAAAGATCTAAATCAAAAATTGGAATGAGTTCACTTACAATACAGATAGGAATTCTGAATTACAGTAAATCAAGAGCTGTGATGAGAACATGCCTATGAGAAGGAATGAATTCGCTTTGCAGGTGAAACAAAGGCAACCCCAAAACTGAACAGAGAGTTCAGTATTGAACATATGAAGATTTTGTTGACTGTAATGGTGGAAACAAATTCTGTCAACTTTGTTAGTTGGTATAATAGAGGTAAAAGCAGAAGTTATTGCTTTTGACCCAGAAGGCAGTTGCAGGAGTGAAACTCTGCAGAATTATTTTGTTGGGCTGGAATGTGCATAGGCTAGACAGCAAGGATGTTTTGATAAGGTCTTTCCAAGGCTGGATTGTTCTAACACCAAGGACTCTGATAAGACATTTGTAAGGTCAATATGGTCCTAATAGTGTAGTTAATCTCAAAGTGATACAAAAATAAACAAACTGATCCACTGAAATGAGTATCTCATGTAGCGGAATTGTGGAAATTATAGCCATTGATGCAGCTTGAAATTAATATGTGAATTAGTTGCTGTGGACTGTAAGTATGAGGAGTGGTTCTGGGAAGAATTCCCCAAGCTGGTGTCTTCAGCCCCAACTGGTGATTTTGCTATAGCACGTCAAAAAAATTCCAAGTGTGAATGGAATAAAAAACAGTAGGATGCTTTGATTTACAAACATGTTTCCTTAACAAAGTCTGCTAATTGGGTCTCCTATTTCCTGCTGAAGCAAACTGAAGAATTTTTAATGTCTTCAGTGTGAGTGGTCAAATCCAAGCTGGCAAGTCTACAAGGCTGCCTTGTAGAAGCTTATACATGTGGAGCAGAGGTAGTTCTCTTTTCTGTGATAAACATAGAAGGCCATAATTTACATATTGCCTGTCTGTGCTTGATGGGGATGAATGGACACTGATTTATCTGTGCTTAATAAGGGTTCACTGTCTAGAAGTGGTTGGCTTACAGAATTCAAATAGCTTCCAAAACTAGAAAGCATGTTTTGAGTCTCCTTGCTCAAATCTTGTTCATAAGGGAAGCACCTCAGCTTCCAAATCTCTGTCCAGTACCCCCTCATTGAAAACAAAACCCAAAATAAAACACACTTTTATTTTGCCTCACCTTGATTCATGTTCCCAGCTGTACTTTCAGTTCACAGTATCTTTTTAGTTTCACAATCCTCTCTACTTTTTAGACTTTATTTTCGGAGCCAGGCCAAAGGTGAGACAGACCGTGAGCGGCTGCTACTGGCCTTCCAAGTGAGCAGTGAAATAGCCAATGGAAGGTTTCCTGTTAATAAGGAATTAGCTCTGGAAATGGTGGCTCTAATGGCTCAGGTGAGTATGGCAGAAATCCACTCTTTTGTCCTCCTGCAGCTGTACACTGACTATCTTTGAGCAAGCACCTCCCTTTTACATCAAAAGCATATCAAACATACAGTGTGATGTATCAAACAAACAAAGTCAGATGTACCATCACAAATACATTATACTAGCAGACATATGTTAGAACACCTTTTGCTGCAGGGAAATTTGCTTCAGCTGTGCCTCTCCTTTTCTTCTCAAGAAAAATATTGGAAAAAACAGGGTGAGGATGGACTATCACCAGACCTGCTCCAATTAGTACTTTAGTAGAGATTTGGAAATAATACCAGCATTAGAATTCCATTAATAGCAAAAACTTCCCCTCTTGCACTGCCAATACCCTCTTACACAGGAAGAGCATCTTCTAGGATCTTCCATTAGGTCTCCAGGCTTGCATTTAGTATTTTACCACATAAAACACACATTGTGGGTTGTGGGCATGATAAGCAGTATAATAGTTTTTTACTGACCTGAAACTGAGTGTTACATTTGTTAAAGCAGCATAAAATGAGATGAAGAAGCTGAGAACATGGTCCAGACTATTTACAAATACTCTGTGTTTTTAATTGGCCTATTTGAAAATAAATGCCCAAAGCCTGGCAGTTTGTGTCTCCTTACAGCAAATATCTGGCTGAGATCAAGTTCCACTCTCTTAGATCAGCAGATAATTCCTTGGGCAGTCATGTCCTCAGTCTTTTATATACATTTACTGTGGTAAATGCTGTAGACACCATTCCCCAGCCTGTGTCTCTTTGCATGACTAATAAAGAGAGTAGTTATCAGTATGGGAATTCATGGAATGTTCTACTGCATTAAAATCCCCATAGTTGTGTTGCACTATAAACTATGATGTTGTCTTAGGTGGAATATGGGGATTTGGATCGACCTGGATCTTCAAGTCCTGGGGGAACATCACAATTGAAAATGCAGCATCTTCTCCACCAGGTTTTAGATAAATTCTACCCCAAACACTACAAGCAAAACATTACTCCTGAACAGCTCAGGTAAATTGTTGGTTCATCAATACTTTGCACTGAAATCAGCTTTTACTTGCCAAATTGTCTTTACGTTTAAGAAGTTTCAAGGATCCCTGTCAAGTTTTGATGTAGAAACTCAAAATACAAGTGTTAGGGAAAGGTCCTCTTAAAAGAAAAGACAATATAAAAAGAACCAAATCACCAACTAATTTTGCCATAGACAAGAAGTTTAAGCCTTTCACTTCCAAATTAGGCACCTCAGTTTCAGCAAACTAACCCAAGACTAAGATGAATTCTCTGAGTTTTTGTTTTACACTTCCCCAAGTGTCAGTTGAATCCAGATGTCTAACATTTGCAATGAACTGTAAAGCCGGTTCATATGGGTTGTTTCAGGCCATGCAGTAATTTTGGTAGGACATATTTTGGCAGGGGTTTTTGATGTTCTGACTTGGAAATTCTCACACACGATGCAGAGAGCTCAAGTACAAAATTCAGATGTTGCCACAGATCTCAGATCTATCTGATTTAAAGTGAGAATGGTCTTCCTACAGATCCTGAGCTACTCAGGGATGCAGTGGTGGAACTAACAGAGTTACCTCCTTTTGGAAGAAAATTCCATCTGTATGTAGCAAGGTAGCTGCCAAACCATCCCTGTTGAGCCAAATTAAGAGTGAGTTAATATATATTGCCACTCCATATAGAACATACAACAGGCAAGGCATGAGGAAGGTGAGAGGGTATGTGGAAGTAGAGGAAAGCTAAAATGAACTCAGGTTGCACAACTGATAGTGCTAACAGCCCTGTCCATAAGTGCTGTGTGGAACAGCCCTTTTGGAGTAAAAAGGTACATTTATTAACTGCTTTAATTTTACACATCTTTCCTTGGAAGACATTAGTAAATAATTCTGTCTTGTGTCTTGGATTCCTAAAGGCAACTGACAGACAGGCTGGCCACAAAGTGGATGGTGCTGCAGGGATGCTCTCCACCAGAATGCATTCGGATTTATTTGACTGTGGCCCGGAAATGGCCTCTCTTTGGAACCAAAATATTTGCTGCTAAGGTAACTGGAGCACACTTTTTTCTCTTGCCAAGAGTGAATTATCTGAGCAGAGACATACCTACAGTCTCTGGTAACACAGGTCGAAAATGCTTCTACTTCAGAAAGGGAAAAAACTGAATAATAGTCTGTTCTGAACAAGCAGCCCTGGTACCATACAGGTTGAGAAAGAAGACAAGTATACTATAACCACTAGGGGTTGCTGGTGTTCCATAAATAAATACTGAAGGTTCCCTGGCTGTGTCAGTTGATCACAATAGTCTTACCTGTCCTTACAAGCCTTGCCAAAGCTTTCTCAGGCAGGAATTTCCCTGGGCATCAACGCAGCAGTGATAGTTTAAAAAATAAGATTTACATACCACAGAGGGGACTCTTCCCTTCCTCCTCCACTAAGTCACACCTGGCAGCTGATGCTAGCTATAAGGAGAATGGGTACTTCAGTCCTGTTCTCTGCTTGACACAGAATCGGGTGCTTTCCTTACCACATGAGAGAGGCAAGCACTGCTAATGTCCTGTTGCAGAAACCAAAATGAAAGTACACATTGGGTAAGCTGCCAGCCCACAGGCATCAGTGGGAGAGCGAAGAACAGGTGGAAAGAGTGGTTCTCCCAGTGACTTGTACCCTCTCTCACCCAATTCCAGGCTGGAGCTCTGTAGCTGTTGCTCATCCCTGAACTCCTGTCTTAGCACATAGTGTCTGTCTGAGAAATCTTGTTTTGGCATTAACCATCTTCCCCATCCCAGCAGAAATTTCTGCTGTTGAAAGCTTGATGGAAGTCTTCTTCATAGTTACACGTCTTTTGTTTTGAAATCAAAAATGCTCTGGTTACAGAAAAAAAGTCTAATGATGAAAGGGACCTCTTGAGTGAATATATAGGAAGTTTTCAAAAGACAGTTATTTCCACTGTCAGGACTAAAAGAGGTTACTGTCAGAAGTAGTTACTGGTATTTGAGGTTACTGACCCTGAAGAATCAGAATATAGAGTAGGTCCACCCACAGGTGAAATAATGTTGGTATTTCTGATTATTAGCATATTTTATAACTAATTAACAATTAACAGCAAGGCCTATGGCATTATCCATGTAATAGCAGATTCCCAGGAAAGATTTTATGTCATTAGTCGTAACAAGTGATCTTCAACAGACACTTGATGCACATTTGCCATAAGATTCAGTGAGAAACAAAATGGCATCGGTGTGATGGTACTGGTGCACTGGTTTAGAAAGCAGGAGGTTTCACTGCCTTCCTGACAGATAGGAGCAGTATAAACATGTGTGCTGAGCAGAGTTGCCATGTTGTTGCTCTGTACTATCATTTCCTTCAATTTTAACCACACTGATGGAATCTAATTAATTTCAAAAGCTTTGTTATTCTTGTATCTCTTGTGCCACTACTCCAAAAAGTGTACGTAAATCTGAAAATGTCATTCAAAATTTTGGGGAAAGCTCTCTTAAAAATCAAACCAGGTCATACCAGTGAGCCTTTAGAATTTTTTCTCATCTTCCCTTTATCCTTAAATCTCAACATTTATATCAGAAACATCATTCTGTGGTGGTCAAGAAATACCCAAATTAATAATTTTCTTTCTCTCTAGCCTGTTTTGCCTTCCTCATTGGAAGATGGTCCAGTCTGGATAGCTGTGAATGAAGATGGTATCAGCATACTGGATTATAACACAATGGTATGTTGAGGAACACTGTTTAGGAGAAATGCCTATCACAGGAAGACATTCCCCTGAGTCCACTGAAAGTCACTAACAGTTTGCCTTTAACTTCAAATGGATCCATAAGTTAGTTTGTAAGAGTCAGAGATGAGGGAAGTCAGTGCTATGTTTCAGCACTCCATAGAGAAAGGAAAATTACAGCTGCAGTGTAAGGTAGGGCAGCAAACATGTTCATACATCTTGCAAAATCTCAGTGGTGTGTGCTTTACTACCACCCTCTGGGATATAACAAAATCTGTACTATGAAGTAGTGAGGCATCAAGCAAACCAGGAGAAAACTAGAAATGCAATTCTCACATGAGCTTTCTCTGCCAGCTGTTACCTACAGAGCCATCTACTGCCCTTCACTGCTGGAGACCTGGTGTTCTTGCAGGAAGTAGCAACATAAACTAATATATTAGCTTAAAGTGGACATTTGGAGTGTTTTACAGAACCATGACTTTTCCAAACTCTCTGTCTGCAGCATTTGAAAGTCTCTTATTCATACTCCTCTGTGCTAACCTTTGGAGGCTGTCGAGATGACTTCATGATTGTAGTCAGTCAAATGAAAGAAAGAAGTTCTGGAAAAAATAGCACTGAAAAACTCCTCTTCACAATGGCAATTCCAAAGGTAATTACAAATGAAAAGTGAATTTCTTTCCAGCTGGCAGCATCAGGGCTGGGTGTTTTGTACAAGCCCTAGGGACTGGTACTGGTGACTGCTGCACTAGCTATATATATTCAACAAATCCTTTGTAAGCTGGAACCTTTGAACAAGAGACTTATTCTACCTAACTCTTAAAGACAGAGCTTTATTTTAAAACTGAACAATTCCATGGGAGAAGACCATTTACAAAAGCTATGCAGTCAACAGATTGTAAAAATCAAAGGGCATTCTTACCTCTAATTGACCTACAGTTAATAATTTTCTCTTTCCCCCAGATTGTTGAAGCAACACTTCTGATTGCCAGCTACATTAACTACCGTTCAACTCCTTCACTGCTGTCTTCCACACAGCCCTCACGAAGCAAAACACCTGCTAAGAAGCCCTGGGAGTCTGAAAATCGGTGCTTTTTTCCTTCTGTGCCCCGAAGCACTAAGGGGCCCACCCTGCTCTAAGTTCTTGTTCCACACGAGCTGATTTTGTTGGGTTATATACCACAGACTAATGCAGGCTCTGATTCTTTTTCCATAATAATAGACAAAGTTCCTTAGAGGTAGAGGCAATGTTTTTCTCTTTTAAAAAAAAGTTGATTTGGGGGGACTGTGCAGGAGTTTCCTTTCCATGACACATTCCATCCAAAATACCATTCCTCAGGTCATTTGCCTGCACAGTGCTCCAGTCATTACATCTGCTCTCATTCTTCTATCTCCTACGGTACTGCCTTGCTTTACAAGCACATACATTTTCTTTGATCCCTCCCATTTTCAGCTTTCAAAACACAGAAACTTTCATGTCCTTGCTCAGACATGAAAGAGAGACATTGCTGAGAAAGGAGAGGAATTAAATTCACAAGAATAATTCTGATGCAAGTCAAGGGTGATTTCAGATCTGAAATAGTAAGTATAGAATTGGAGTTCAGAGGTACTTAAGAGTATTTTCAACTTTACTAAGTAAAGGTGGAAACCTCTTTGCATATTGAGTACTCAGAACAACTGGGACTGGCTGGGTGTCAGAGAATGCCCTGGCTCCTACAGGACCAATGCATTTTGGAAACTTTTGCTGTTTTATGCAACAGATGAACATTAGATGCTGCTGCAGGGCAGGGCTCAGTGTGTCACATGCTCCACTGTCAGACAAGCACTTTCCAAGACTTTTTGAAAACCACTGTAGGTTGTAGATGCATTTGGAACTGCACATTATTTCAGACAAAGGAAGACAAGGCAAGCAAATGTTGTACTTTTTCTGTCTTTCAGCAACTAGAACAGATCTTCCCAGACAAGCTCTGCCATTCTGACTTGACAGAAGCTGCTTCTTTCAAACTCCTGCTTCCTTCATGTACCATAAGCAAGGAGGAGGTAGTCAGCAAGTGTTCTTCTGACTTTCCTAACTCATGTTCTTCTGACTTTCCTAAAGAATGTTGGTAGGTTTGATTTTTTTGATCTGTTTCAAAGGGACTTCATTATGAGAAGGTTATTGAATTTTAAACAGAAGAAAAATAGCAGTTCATCATGAAAAATCTAAACCTACTTAGTTTAAGTTCAGCTATTTTGATAAGCATTCCAAAAAACGTTAAGGAAGAATAACTGCACTTTGAAAAGTACCACATCCAACTTCATAATAATCATGCAATCATGGGTGACTTTCCCAAACTAAAACAGTGTGAATCCAACCACTAGACAGAAGTCAGTAATAGCAAACCAAAGTTATCTGCAAATAAACAAACCAACCATACCAGTGTTTTTACTCCCTAGTCCCTGCCACCAATCTTGACACATCCAACTAATGACATGGGGGAGCTTGTTTCATGCTTATGGTGGGTGCAAAGCCACAAATTAGAAGAGAAGAGCAGAGGACAGAGAAAAATGGTTCTAAGCAATCCCTCATCGGCATCTTTGTAATATAAAACAAAAAAACCCAAACAACCAAACAAAACAAACCCAACCCCAAACCACCCCATGGTGAGTTATAGAAACAGTATGGCAGACCTAAGACAGGAAAAGATTGTATGAACTGATTTGCACATACTGTAATGTACCCACTTGTTAAGAATTTAAGGACCATCCCTTGAAGGTACAGAAAAGGGTAGAAGCTTTCTGAGCCGAAAATAACTTTAAGAAGGTATTTGGTAATTTTTGTTTTCCCTTAGATACTTTCCAGTCTCTATATATCCTGAGAGTAGTTTGTATTTCCCCTCTCTCTCACAATTATCTTAGTACAGCTATGTCAGCTTGAATACTCAAAGTGTTCTTCCTCCTCACTCTATCACCTGTGCCTAACAATCTCTCCTGTATCTGAAGGTCTGTTTGACAGTTTGCTTCTGGTATCCCACCAGTAACAAAGCTGCTTCAGAATAGGCTGGAGCCATCATCATTGCTGGGGATGCTCAAGGCATAGAAGTCTGAAGTTGACAGGCTCTATTTCCTTAAAGGGCTACCACTCTTGTCCTCAGAGACTTGAGGAGACTTGTACCAGGGCTAACAAGAAGCAGAGATGTTAAATAAACAGGAGCTCTCCTGAAACTCATTATTTTCTGCCACAATTGCACTTTAAATTGAGAAGCATGATACACAGAACTTTCTTTCTTCCTTATTTCTTACAAATATTCACAAAGACTTGAGTGTTTCAGGGACCACCCCACTCTGATGGATGCACATACCCCTCCTATTTATAGCTTACCTGTCTTCAAACACCCCACCCTGTGTAGATACCTGCTTTGTATGATTCTTTGGTAGAGAAAATAATTTTTTATTTCAATCAATGCTTTTGGCAATGACTGTTAAGGCAGCATAAAATGAGATGACAAAAGCCTTTGTGTTCCTAACTGCTGTGTGTAAGTAAAAGGCTGTCTGGAAGATACTGTGAGATTTCTGTTTGTTTAATAAAATGCAGCTCGAGAATTAATAACCAGGAATTAAATGTGTATTATTCTCAGAATGAAAGAAACTATTTTAAAAGCCAAAATATTCTTGATGTAAACAAAAGTGAACATAGATTTTGTTCGGTATCCAAGCACAAACCACAGCTGGTACAAACCTGCCCTAGACTGATTCCTTGTTTCTCTCTGCTGATCTTCTCTCAGCTTAAGTGGATGACTACACCATGGGCACAGGATGTTCCCTCCTTCAAAAGATTGCTGAAACAATCTTTCAGACTTCCTACTGTGATACAGCTTCTTGGTAATTTCTTCAGTACACATTCTGAGGACTTCATGGGAATTTTTACAGCTTAGTCAGCATTCCAGCACACTCTTGACCCCATGACTCTGCCCACTCTGCTGAGAAATCTTTTCTGACACTAAAGGTAGTGGCATATCCCCACACTGCTGCCTTTCATTTGGACAATGAGAAAATGTCCTGTGACATGCACTAACCTCTGTCTTTTAAACTTTGTGGCACCATGGAAAGAAACCCACAAATCCCCTTATCTCTACCTTATTGCATTATGGTACGGTGCCAAGTGTTCAATTACAGATGATGTGGACAAGCACAGTACAGCACTGTATGCAAAATAAGCACGAATCCAGGCTCCTGCCAACTTGTAGGTGTAGCTCTTGTTTTGACATTTCAGTCGCTTCATTTCTATTACTAAGGAGTCGTGGAATACAGAGAGAAAAATACCAGTTAAATGTTACAGTAACTTTTAGCTTATCAACAAAGAAGAATGTCCCAACCTTAAGTTACTTCCAAGAGCACAGATCAACAAAACTTTATTCACATTGCCATTACCATCATTTTCAACAACACACGTGCCTCATATTCTCAGTGTAACTGATGTGGCCCTTTAAATGCCACATCTTTTCCATGTCTTGTGTCAACAGGCTCTGCCCCATTCAGCAATGGGTTCACATTGTCCCTGTGTTCCTTTTGATACTTAAGCACTTCCTGAAACCATTCTTGGTGCCTTTGGCATCCCTCAACTGATTAGTCTCCAGCTGGGCTTTAACTCTTCTAACTACATCTCGAATAATGTTGCTGTATTCCTCCCAAGTTACCTGTCTCTAATTCCTCCTTCTGTTTACTTCCTTTTTGTGTCATCCATGCAGGCTTCCTGGCATTTCTGCTCGACCTCCTGCTCACTGGGGTGGGCTGTTCTTGAGCTTAGAATAAATGATCCTTGACTATCAATCAGCTTTTTCGGACCCCTCTTCCCTCTAGGGCCCCATCCCAAAGGACCCTTTGAAGCAGATCCCTGAAGAAGTCAGTCGTCAGATCTCTTATGTTTATTTCATAAACGTAACAGAATGCAACAGTTTAATTTTCTGATTTTGTCCTTCTGAGATTCTCCTGTGATCAGGAAGTTACTATCTGAGCCCACACATCAGCTTTGGCATTTAGTGTGCTTTTCAAACAAAGGGTTAAATAAAAACCAAAGAAGGTATACTTATGGCAGTCCAGTCAAGGTTATTTTATAATTTTAGCATAATTTTCAGATGCATGAAAGAGTAAAAAATTGACGCATTTTCTCATCTCCCTTTGCCCTATTTCCCCATAATTCTTTTCTGGAGAGGCAAGAAAACAGCTTTTCTGTCTAAGCCCAGAAGTTCTGCTCATGGGGCAGTTTTGCTTGCTTTCCCATGTGTCCCTCTGAATCCTGCTAAAAGTGCTTTTTTTCAGCTATTTTATTTCACTTGATTGTGGAGCTGTCTTCCTCTGCTCCAGGATCTCTTGACAACTTTTGTACACTTCTATCAAGCAGTCCAGTCGTGGCTTGGAGCTCTACAAGTCAAACAACAGAGAACCAGGCTCTGAACTGAAACAACAATTACTTTTACCCAAACAGCAAACAATGGTCTAAGTACAATGATTTTTCATCAAATCTAACCTGGACCAGATTTAAACCAGCAAGAAAGTGAAAGTTTCATGGTCCAACAGTCCCTATGATCCTATAACTTTTGAGCTATCAAAACAGCCTTACTGCGTAAAGTCCATCAAACGCCTCCTTGCAAGAGTTGCTTAAGAGAACAAAAGGTCAATTCAGTGCAGAAGAGCTCCTGGGCTCAGTGACATAGGAAATTGTATTTCTGAAGGCTGACATAACTTAGAAGAACACAGTGAAGGAGACACAATAATGTTACTAATCATTGCTCCTTCAAAACTAAGTAACATACTAATTCACATGTTAAAATAATTACAGATAGGTAATGACTTTCAAAATGGAACAGTTCAGTACCTCCTTTCCTGGTGGAATCAACTCTACCAGTACTAAGGTATTTCCATGAAAATAAAAATGTTCAGAGTGGAAAGAGAGAAAAAAAAAAAAAAAAAAAAAAAAAAAACGGGACACGGCAAAGCCCTTTTACATTGGG
>VZTR01000967.1:97316-127623 GCA_013400775.1 Chaetops frenatus | reverse complement strand
CTACCCTCCGCGCCGCGGGGCTGGTGGAGCGGCTGGCCGGGCTCGGTGAGCACAGCGCGGCGGGGGTGGCGGCGGGGCTGCCCGCATCGTCCCCCTCGTCTCTCGGGGCAGGGTGACTCAGCCGCGGGCGGGGGGGGGCGGGTCCTGCCTCTGGTGACTCACGGAGCGCACCGTGCCCGCCGCCGGTGATGCCCGCAGCCTTGCGGCGGTGTCGGGAGGGAGAGGCTTGTCGCATTCCGCACCGGGAGGAGCCGCACCGGGCCCTGCGGGGGTCCCCGGAACAAAGAGCGGCCGGTGGTCGCGGCTCCCCGGGCGCGATGCGCTGCGGCTGCCCCGAGCAGCGGGACGCACAGCGAGCGCTGCACCGGCACACGGAGCGTGTGCGGCTCCCGTGCTGACTCCGGCAGAGCCGGGGAAAAGAGAGCCCGTTTGAAACGCTCTGTGCGCTCAGGGCATCCAGACAAGGAGCTGTGATCCTCGGGTTTTCACACAGTGTGGGCTTTGCCCTTTTTTTTTTTTTTTTCTTTCCTTTTTCTTTCCGTATTCGTTAACAAGCTGTTCCGAAAAGATTTGTATGCTTTCAGGTGATGAAATTCAGAATTTTCTGGAGAAGTCCTCGGTTTCATGTATGAGGTCTTGTCAGAAGTCTTTGAAAATGCCTGCAAATACCACCCTGTGAATGGGCTGTTTCTTGTCTTTTTGTGCAAGCAAACCCATGCACTTAATTGTGATTCAGCTTCTCACATCTATTACCTCCACAAGCTGAGACCTGCAGGAAGCTATATCACAGTTACTAGAAATAGGACACGAGGGATAGAAACTTGTAAAGCTGAACCGTGTCTTGGAGAATCCTTAATCTAAAAAATGTTAGTGAAAACGGTGTGATGAGGATGGATTGCAGGGCTGGACCCAAGAAAGAACCAATATCTGCTCCCTGGGTGGTGAGTGTCAGCGGAGTTTAGATGCATACAGAGATAATTGCCTAATAACCCTCTAGCAATTTTATTCTGAATTGTAAGAACTCTTCAAAACAGAAGCAATTGTTCTGTTCAGCCCTGTAGGCTTATCCTGCATATTTTATGATTCACAAGCTGCAAAGTCCCAGTTTGCAGCCAAATGAGTAGGTATTCTTTTCCTCTCTTGTTTTGTGCAAAGTACAAACACTTGCCATCCTTGGCAATATTTGAATTCTAGTGAACATGATCTATAACCTCAGCAAATGTGGAAGAGGGCATCTAAAAGAGGTTCTTTGTGCTGGAATAGTTGCCGAGCCTAAAGTTAATTTGAAACTAACAAATTGCTAGGTTTGAAAGGAGGATGCGATTCTAAATAAGACTGTGGACAGCAGATTATTTTGTATAAATTACAGAATTTTATACTGGAAGGCTTGGGGTTCTCTTTCAAGTGGTTCAGAGCTAATGTTTCCACTTTGTAAGAACTCTTTGAGGAAAACCCCAAACCCACAAAACCCAACAAAATAAAAAACTAGAAGAAGGAGCCCTCTCATTTGCCTGACACAAGCTCACTTCACTAGGAGCTTGTAGGAGGTAGAAAGAAAGGGGAATTCAAGCCCTTTCTGGATTCCAGTATCAGTGTTATGGGGATAGAAATGAAGAAAACTAAACTAAATTTTAAAAATACTTTCACTGCTTAGTTTCTCATAGGTTGTTTACTCATTGATCATTAATAAACATGGAAATATTTTCTTGCTGTTCCCTTACAATTTTTAGGGACTCTGGGATTTCTTCCTTCTGCAGTTGCAATTTCCTATTGCTGTCATGTTCTTCCACTGGGGTGGGGTTGGTTTGTTTTTTAAGGTGGTGTTGATGTCTATTGCTGCCTAAGTCTCTGCAGCCCTTTAAAGAACAGGTTCTGCTGTGAGGGCCCACCCTGAAACAATGACAGCCACCAGCATGCACAGAGGTGGGCTTTACAGAGCAAAGACAGTTTGCTTGAGGGGAGGATGCTGCCATGTAGCCTTTTGTACTGTACACATTTGTTGTTCATGGAAACTTAAAAATTGTTGTTATGTGTGGGATGCTTATTTTTCTTCCCTGGGATGCCAGGATAGCTTTGGCTGCAGTACTGTTGTAATAGTGCCATTACTTGGAAGTCTGTGGTATGCTGAACTGGCAGTAAAACTTTAGCTGTTTCTTTGTCTTTCTAAAACTATGAATTTTCTGCTCGTACTTTTAAGAAGGCCACAGTATGAATGGAGCCACGGTATGATTCTCATTATTAATTTGGATATTCTATTTTTCTGTTTTATTATAAGAGTTAATAACTTTCACAGATTCTTGGTTGTTTTCCAGGAACAGGCAAATTGTACTGCAGCAGACCAGATTTCTCCTTCAAAAAGAAATATCATTTGTCTATGATACAGGGCTTCTTCATATGTATTGGCTAGCTCTGAAGCATTTGTGACCATAGGATCTATGTATGTGGGTGCATATGGAAAGTGTTTGTTACATGCCCCCATTCCCTGCTTGGATATGCTATAAACTTGATTTTCCTTGTCATTACAAGTTTGAAAACAGGTATAAAGCCAAATGTGGAACGATGCTTCCCAGTACAAGAGTGAGGCTGGATTCTGGGCCATCTAAAGAAGTACAGATGCATTAACAGTAACTCCGAAAATTGCCCTCACCTTTGAAGTGGAAAAGATTTCTGGTGATGAGATTCTTCTGTTGCCTGAAATTTTAAAGTTTTATTCATTTTCCATCTGTAATTCAAGTTCAACTCAACCATTTTAAAATGAGGGTGAATATGAAGCAGCCACATGGCTCTTCACATGTTTGTCTGCCTTATTTAATGAATTCTGTTGATAGTGCTCCAGCCATATTAGACAGAGTGAGAACACTAAACTTTATTTTCCACTTCTTGCATTGTTTTGCACTTTGCTTTCACTGGCTGGTGTATTTGGGGGGAGAATTTTATTGCTCCTTTGACCCTATCCTAATTTCTGTTCTTCCATAGTCCTATTGCAGTGTTCTGAGCTGCTATTCCAATCTCTATTTTTGGGGGGGGATCCCTCCCTTGAAAGATTCTGTGACCATACCTACATGGTATGGTAACTTGGCTGCCTCAAGTAATGACTGCCTGTGAACTGCTTGTTTAACCTCTTAGGCTGAAATCCGAGGAGGGAACACAGAGGCAGATGTTGTTGAAAGTCTGTACCGGACTGTCCGAGGTGAATCTGAGCCACCAATTTGACTTTTATCCCCTTGTTAGAAGCAGAGAGAACACTGTTACCTGTTGGTAGTAGCTCGAGGTGTACTCAGGAAGAGTTAATGTAGCAGGAGTCCATCTCCCATGCCAAAAGCAGCAGGAGTGCAAGTATAGCAGGGGTAAATTAAAACATAACTGACTCTGCCTGTGGGGATTTTTATTCACCTTGGCCTTCTTTGTCTTTTGGCTTTGCTTTTTCTCCTGAGGGAAACAAAAATATTATCACCTTAAAAGACATCCTGCCAAAGAAGTGAACGTGCCATGTGAAAACAGAGACCCACAACTCCTTGGTATATTGGGGAAAGGGGTGCAAAGCATGTAGGGCTGTGTATTGTTCTAACAGTAAACAGAATTGGGTGCAATACATGGAGGCTTTTGGACGTTTGTTAGCTAGGAGTGGGGAAGATAGGTGACAGATGCATAAGCTACAGAAGGTGCAAAGTATGAAGTTTTTTTAAAGTGAGAGTTTCCTGGGCCTCTCCTGTTTGCTGCGGATTAGGCAGAGAACACGATCAAACTTCAATCCAGAGATTTGCCTAGTCCTCTTACTTGTGGAGAGAAAGGCTTTACTTTGTTTTATACATAATAGATAGCTGCTGTGTCTTACTGTACCTTTGAGGTGACTCAGAGCACCTGTGCTGTTGCTAGCATGGGAGCAACTTTAGTGTAAGATTTCTTCCCAAGTATTCATTCTTTTATGTTGACTGTTGAATTAAATTTTTTTTTGTCTTTATTTAGAACTGCATGGAGCTGGGTTGCTGAGCCTAGTCAGGCTTGAATTTGTGTTACTGTAGAATTGATTAGCAAAGTTTGGATCTGAGTTGCTGGCTTGACAAGTTGGTGAACTGCAGAGACACGGGGCTTACACACAGGGTAGAACTGTACTTGCCAGAGAGAATGAGTGTCATATCACTGTTCTTCTGTTTGACTGGAAAAAAGTTCTTCAGTAATAGGTTTCATGAGATGAGTTTAGTGACTCAGAGAGGAGTAACCTCCTCTAAAAGAGGAGTGGAGCTGTTAATCCCCATGTCTCTGGAGTTACTCTCCTGCTTTGCCCAAAACCATTGAGCTCCTCTTGACATCTGCTGCCAAAAATAGCAATTCAACTTTGCTGCCTCACCAAGACAGCTCATATGGTTAGTATCTGTCTAAATAAATAATGAGGCAGCTGCTTCTACATATCTTCTCTTTTTCCACCTAAATCTTCAGTAAAGAGTTTAGGAGGAAGATAAACAGTGTTTTATCAATTATGCATAAATAAGTATAGGTGCTGGGATTCAGCAGAGATGGACTGGCAAGAGTTACAGCTGCATTGTTGAAAAAGTTTTCATCAGTCCATCCAGTAAATGTGTTTAAAGAGTTGCCTGTATCCCTGAGGAATTGGATAAACTGTATCACTCTCCTTGCCCTGTATTTGAAGTAAGATGGATTTACATGTTAGAAACAAGGAATGGATTCTTGAATTCTTGAATTACATTCTAGCTTAGTTTTGCACTAGCTTTTGCCTCTGTTGTTTCTCTTCAAAACTCAGCATTTTAAACTTGTAAAGACATTAGTAGACCCAGTCAAATATCTCTAATCTGTAGAATTCCAATGAAGTCTAAATTTGTTGTATAGAGAACATGAAGATCTGGCATTTTTTTGAGTTATGTTTTGTGCTGTTGATAAAGTGAGAGACAGGCTAAATTCTACATAACTGCTGGCATTTAAGCAGCATGTTGTTTAGTTAGATCTCTGCATTGTTGAGGTAAAAAATGCTACTGTTCATGTCTTTTTATTTTTGATCACATCTGGTGCTTGTACTGTCAAAGCTAAGTATTCATTTGTTAGGAACATCCTCAGGAACAAAAATCAGTTTGGATATAGGATAAAGAGGCCAGACCAACAGCTAATTCTTCTTCCCTACAAAGCAGAAATAGGAATGCATGTTTTTTTATCCAGGCACATCCTCTTTCCCCTTTTTCCACTGAAACAGAATGGGTGAATGGAGGTCCTCTTCTCTTTCCTTTCCCTTAGACACAAGCATGCCCAAACACTTCTGTTTAATAATATCAGTAAAACGTGCTTGTGTATTACTGCAACTTATTTCTGGAGCTAGACTTAATTACCTCTTTTTATTTATACAGAGATAAAGATCCATGAGACTCTGCTATTCTTGTTTACCTCTCAAATGTGGATTAGCCATGATTGGTTACCGTCAAAGACCAGTGGTTTGTCAGAAATCAAAGCACAGCCAAAGGGGCTGATTGTAACTGGCATTTGCAATGAGGCTTTGAAATGATGCCAGTTGTCAGAATGCATCAAGGGCAGGTGCTGCTCCACTCTGTGAGGGCAGGCAGCCAGAACTGGCTCTGATGACCTGGCAGGCAGGAGGAGCCCTGCTGGGCTTTTGGAGAGCTGTTTTGTGGAGGCCTCCACTGAGGCTGTTTTTAGGTTGTTTCTTCTCAACAGCCCTCACTGGCTGTCTTGCCTTGAGCAGGGGAGGCCAAGCTCCCCTGGGGGAGTGTGCTCTGCTGTGCACAATTGTGCTCAGCAGTTGTGGTTGATCCTTCTGAATCTTGGATCTTCGATATTTGCATGATTACAAGTAGCCTTACAGGTCAGGAGAAAAATGCCAACACTGAAAATATACAGTCAGAGCAGTCCTTGCAGTCAGTTGGTTCCAATATTCTCTTCCCTTCCCCATGCTGGTGGAGTACACAATCTGCTTTGGAATGAAAAGCTTTGTGTCATTGATTTGATGTTTGTTTTTCCTTCTCCCATTTGGCTGGTGCATACTGGAGGTTGCACTCTATGAAATTGGCTTTAAAAGAAACTTCGTGAATTTGGGGTAAATGTCACTTGGTACTTCAACTGTAATTGTTCTGTGTGTCAGTTTAGTTTAAATACCTTTAAAAATAAAACTATGCTGATGAAGATCAGGAAAACCTGAATTGATTATTTCTTCCTAATCTTTAAATAAAGGGAGACTAGAGTCAAGGACCAATGAACAGAGCTCTTGGGGGTTTTGTAATTTTTTTTTTTGATTTATAGTGATACCCTTCATCCTAGGTATTTTCATATTATAAAATCAGTTTTAATACATGACTTACCTGTATTTCTACACCTATATAATTCTGTCTGGATTGGAGTACATTTAGATCACATCCGGTTTATTTTTTTACTGCTAATTCTGTTGAAGGAGTAGAGTTACTAGGGGGAGGCACAAAGGGAGATGACAAGAGGGAAAACTTAGGTAATGAGTTGGGTTTTGGTCTGCTTTATGGTACACAGGATTTATTACTGCTTTCTCATTTGAAACTTTAATCCCATGTCTTGTTGTGGACTCACAAGACCAAGATACCTATGGCAGGTGTATGCTTGTGTGAATATGGTATGGAGGACTGGTTTTGGATAAAAGGTGGAAATTTGTTATAACACCACCTGCTGAAAAGCAGGGAATGAAGCACTGAAGTTAAATACAGAAATTGTATCTAAAAACCAACCCACCAGATCTTTTATTTGTATATGAAGAAGTGGTCAGATGTTAGTTTCTTGCAGCTGGTTAAGAGGCAGGAAGAGAATTTCAGTAATCTCTAATATATTCTGCTCTCCCTTCCTCTCAAGTGTTACCTGTCTGGGTTAACTAATGTAAGAACTGCTTATTTCTGTAACAGTCTCTAAAGCACAAGGTGCTTGTTGTTGAGGAGAACTCTTTTGGCATTCTGATCCTCCTGGCTGTAAGTGCCCCACTGTGTTCTTGTTATCAGGAACTGTGTCTGGGTTATTATAATTCCCTTATTTGAAGGGAATTAGAACGTGTGCAGGATTTGTTGGTGGTGTGGCAGACGTAATGCCACACCCTTCTCTCTGATGCAAGCCACAGTGCAAATGTTTCCCAACACCTCAGACTGACGTTTTTGAAGACCTCTTCAGGTCAGGTGCACTGCATTTCATAAGAGATTAAAGTTATAAGCAATTTTCAAAGGGGAATAAGGTGGCTGCTCAGTTTGGGGTTGGAAAAATATTTTTTTGCTCACTTTATGCAATGGACATCTTGATTACATACTTGGGGGAGCAGTTGGAATTGGGTTTGCTTGGTTTTTTTGTAGGAGATTAAGTTTTTAAAATATGTACAGCTAGAAACTTTGTCTTAAACCAGACCTTTCAAAATCTGAAATAAAAGGATGGGAATTGCTCAGACAAGAACTTGCCTTTTAGGAAGTGAAATTTTAGAGCTGACAGATATCTATTGAGCCATCTGTATCCTGTAGAAGTTTTCTTCCAGCAGATACCTGTTCAGTTTAAAGAGAAGTAGATGGCTGTGTAATGAACTTCTAAGAAAGAGGGTTATGATTAAATTAGGCTGCTGAAATCTGTCTCTTGCAGTGGGAACCTTGCTAGCCTTATTTCCTATTCATGTAAAATGAAAGTGTGCACTTGATATAGTTGTAACATACACACTCCTGATAATTTTAGAGGGTNAAAAAAAAAAAAAAAAAAAAGCTTTAGAATGCACTGGTCATAATGAATTGAATAATTTGTTTGCTGTTGTGTAACATTTTGAAGGTGTCTCTGAGAAAGGATTACAAAGTTCCCGCCATAAGCCAGCAGATTTATACTGAAAAGGATGGTAATTTGGTTTCATTCATGGGAAGTAAAATGTTAAGTTTTTCTATAAACATTGTTCATAATAGTCATTGTATCCCAAAAAGCTTTTCTGTGGTTGTGGTGATTTAGTAAATGGTGCTGTATTCTGAGAAAACAGTTTGCAGGAGTTGTGCTTTCATGTGAGAAGCTTTATATAACATAGTATGAAATAAGGTCTAGTACTGAGGGATTTCCAGATTCCTTTGGCAGTAGTTCACCCAGAAGAGGATTTACTTTTCCCATTAATTTAGGATTTTTTTTAATGTCTTGTTCACAAATACCCAGTGTAAACCAGCAGTGTTGGGAGATCAGTTCTATCCCATGTCACATGTACTTTTGTTGCAATTCCCATTTGCTGCCTCAGAGTTGTTATATTTATTATGTGAGTGTGCCATTGGGCAATGTCAGCAAACAGCCTGGGTTTGGAAAGCTGAATCTCCTGCTATCAGTTTGCTGCTTCTGTTGCTGGTGCAATTTCCTGGTAGAGGAGGATGAGGGGGAGGCTTTCCCTCCTGCTGCCCAGATGTTTTCCAGTTAAGTGCCACCTGACATGAGCTGCCTGTTTTTACACAAGAACATTCTCTAAATCTGTGAATCTGTGCAGGGAAATGACTGTACTAACTGCTGGCTACTGTGTGTATTTTGCTTATGATAGGAAGTGAACTTCAGACTTGTCATACAGCTTGCTGAAAGGCATCTTATATCCCAGTTATAAGCACCACTGAGTTGAGCCTGAGTGATACATTAATAGCTTATTTGAAAAGGCATGCAGAGATCTCTGTTTTCTCAAGTATGTTCTTCTTAATTTGTACTTTTAATTTTTTTAAATTATTTTTATTTTAAGTCTAAGACTCCTAAGTAGGAAAAATGAGGATTTGTTCTACCTGATACCAGTAAGGTTCTGGCTGTGCAGGCTGGATAAATGACAGCTGTCTGTCCCCTGGTCTGCAGGTTGAATGCCTGTGTGATCTTTCCCTAACCTGTCCTGATCAAAAGAAATTAACCTGGGAATGATTTACTGTGCAAACTATTTCAAGCTAATTTATTAATTTTTTGGCTGAAATGTGCTCCCAGGCACCCCTGTTGATGACAGAGGGGGGGACACTGAACCACTGAGGATTGCTCTCCTAAGCTGTAGGTGCTGCCTTCCCACACTGGTCATTCATTCTGCCAGGACTGTTGTGCATATGCACATGTTAGTTATGTAACTATACTGTGTGTTCCTACTCACATGGACACCTTTATCTCCCTTGTATCTCTTTCAAGTTTCTGTAACAAAAATAGATTATTCATGCCTGCTTTTTTGTTTTCCTCACTTCAAAAAGGGATCTTCTCTTGAGCCAGAGTGTTGGTGGAGCTGACTTGTATGTATTTGGTTGTTATAAATTTTCTGCATTGTTGATGATTGACTAATGAATCAAACATAATATATTTTTCATTTGAATGTAATTTCTGTTAGAGCTTGAAAGTGTGAACAAAAGACTATTGATCACATGTAATTTCATATTTTTTAGTTACTAGAAAAATGTCTGTGCTGTTTACTCCTTAAGTACTATATGGTACTTATGGTATATTTCAATTTAAAAGAACCTTAATCCTGGCTAGACCTGATCTGCTTCACTGACAAATGGTGTGGGTGCTGTGCTTTCTAATGAATGTAAGAAAGCTGGCTTTCCTATCTGTCCATAGCTTTTTCTACCTTTCAGAATGTGAATCTACTGCCTTTTAAAAGGCCCTATATCTTCTTCATGTTAACTTTCTGTGCTGATTTAAAAAGCTGTTTTGATTATAAGTATTAGTATGTTCTAAAATAGAGTATTAGTATCTATATAAGAGTGTCCCAGCTACCAGAGAAAGTAAGTGGATATTGCTTGTGGTAGATTATAAAATCTTTCACTAATGGCCAAATAACAGCAAAATCACCCAGATTGCACTGCAGTACAGCATGCCTATCCATTAAGCAATTTCTGTACACAAAAAAATGTAGTTGAAAGAGCTTTGATTTAAGAAATAAACTTAAATCTATGAGCAAGCAGGCAGATGAAATGGAAAACAATCCAGGTCTTTAAGTTTTAGAATAACACCTGAGATTCTAAATAGAAGCCATGTCAAATTATTAAATTAGTCATGGATGTATTAAACTGTTTCTTTGTTCAGTACCATTAAGACAAATGTGCATGTTGATTTCATCTCTAGTATCTGGTCAGTCTGAAAAACTGTGTACACATGCACATACACTTCCCATACCTTGGGATACATGGCATATCTAGGTACTGTGGATTTCTTTCTCTGTGCACTATCTATTCTCTAAGCTTTCCCTTTGCCCTAAGGTCTTTTAATCCTAGTTTTCAAAACAAAAGGCACCATTAAAAGAAATAATAGTAAGAGAAGATATTAATGTTTGAGTATTGGATTAGTGTGTACTTCTGAGATTAACTGTATCTTAATCAGATAGCCCTTGGATAGCTGGCTGAAAACATTCCTTACCACCCTGGGAAACCTGAGCTGGCCTCTGCAAGCACATAAAAACAGGGGGCCTAGAGACATGGGATGCACAAAGCTGAGGAAAGAAACTGCTACAAGGTTTATGAACCCTATCAGGACTTTAGAAGATGGCAACAAAAACTGAAGGCATCTATTGTCTTTAACAGACATTAGGCTTTTCTATGAAAATAATTAAAGGGAATTATGAGTACCATATGTTCAGAAAGTGGACAAGATTGCAGAATTCTGGACCACGAAAGTGTTAAGTTGTATAAACCTGATGTGATCCTAAGAAACAAATGGGGATTTTAACTCAGAAGCTGATCCAAGTCTTTTTGCACTACAGAACTTGGAGGGAGGGCAAGGTAAGGCACAAATTACTAAACACTTGCTACTCCTCTAAACACACTTGCTTGAATCTGCCATGTGTGGCCTGCCTTGAGCTAACCTGGAGAGTTTTAACCCATTCCTTCAAGTGCAATGAAAGAGTGCATGGTTGGATCTTTGTTTTATACTGATCTGAAGGTGGAGCTTTGTGATAGAATTAAAGGAAGTTGTTTTTCATCCTTTAATAGGTAAAAATACTGTGATGTGCACATATGTCCTGTAGGAGACAACAAAACCTAAGTTGTAGTCCTTTCCTCTGTTACACTGTGTAATGTGTTAGTTACTGCACATGGCTCCCAACTGCAGATTTATTTCCCACAGATGTCAGAGGTATTAGATCAAAGGTATTATTCCCTTGTACAAGAGTATCTCCAGAAGGTCTTGATACCCACTGAAGTCTTACTTCCAAAGCTTGTGTCTCAGGCATGCTCAAGTACTTTCATGAAACTTTGAAATACTGAAATGTGTTGCAGTGTGCATATGTGGGAGAAGTAGCCTTGCAGGATGACACAAAACAACAAAAACAAAAAAACAAACAAACAAACAAACAAACAAAAAAAAAAACAAACAACAACAAACCACCAAACTTTTAACTTTTACTGAATGTCTTGGAACTCAACTTTTTTCTGCTTCTGCACAGCACCAGAATAAAACAGAGGGTAGAAAATGTAGTGGTCACAGATCAGATAGCACATTCAAATCTGAACAAAATGGGCTCAAAATTCCAGAGCCTTCATCCTGTTGCTTAATTAGGTATTGTCTATGGGAGGAAAAAAAAGCTGTTGGGTATCTGTGTTGCCTTCTGAAAAGCAGGGAGTGGTATGTCATAGTCCTGCTTTCTGCTTTAAGTCACTTGCAGAGAATGTATTTTCTCACTGGGTTGCTGAGACATTTATTCAATCCTTCATCAAGTAGCTGTGCTCAGCTGACATGTTCATTTGCAAATACCCCAACATCTGCCCACCTATGTCCCTGCTATAAAATGTATTCTTGCCTATTTCCCATCACCAAATATGCACAAGTGACTCAGTAACTTTTCTTCATCCATGTCACCAGTCAAAACTCCTTTCAAAGTTATAAAAAAGTCACAGATTTCTAAACTTTACTTTTATGTAATTTCCACCAAGCAAATCACAGAGCCAGTTTCCTGATTAGACTAATGGCTTACTGGAAATTAAGCAGGAACCCAGAGCCCCAGGTAGGCTGTTTCTTCATGTTGACTTTCCTTAAATTTTTCAAATTGCCCCATAAAGCACAGGATGGTTAAAGGCAAAATGTCAAACTCTGGCCTGGATGCTTTGAACTGCAAACAGACTAATGATGCTGAGGAGCAAAGGGGACAGGCATGACTGGTATTCAGGGTGGTCTTAAGTGACTGTGGTGTAGCTGTAAATACCTTGGGGCCTTTACTGCCCTCATCAGAACCTGCAGTGAGAAGCCTGTCTCAAACTGAGAGTCTCTGAGAGGAAAGGCTGAGTTTTATACCCTGAGTGTTCTCAGCTTCAACAACCAATCAAGCTGGAACTGGCAATGAAGGGATCTCAAAGAACTTTGGGATCAAAGTCCCAGAATTAAAATGCTTTCTAGAATATCTTGTGTTGAGAAAATGGACAGGTTCTCCTAATGAAGCACTAGTGAATCCTCCATGGAGTTGCCTGTAAGTACTGTAAGAAAATATTATTGGTTGCTTAGCACTTTTGTGACTGGATTTTTGGGGGCCTTGAAAATGTAAAACAACTGTTAGGACTCAGGTGTAGTTAGACAAATGTGTGGTCCTAGGCATCCCTGAGAAATTGAGCTTAGCTGAGGCTGTATACAATCTGTCTAAATGGGAAAGAAGATGGCAATGCAGACTGTAATTTTTCATGTTAAAATTTATGAAGAAATAATTTTTTTAAAAATCTGAACTTTTTTCAAGTGACTTTTTATGATTGGCATAGGTCATTGCTAAATTAAAGATGTCTTACACTGATAATGTCTTAAACTTTCTAATTTGTAATGCTAATTAAGTTTTGCATCCCATTGAAATAGTCAAATGGATCTATTCCTTTCCTGTTGTTACTTTCATACTTGCCAAACTGATATTAAACATTTCCCTGGGAAGCTATTTAAATAAGTAATTTTCTCCTTTTGTTGCTGTGTTCCCAGGATGCCAAGTGCACGACTTTGGAGATTTGAATTTCACTCAAGTTCCCAACGATGAACTGTACAACAACCTGGTTTTATACCCGCGGTCGGTGGGCTTGGCCAGCCAGGTGCTGGCTGATGCAGTGAGCAGAGCAGTAGCTGCTGGACACAGATGTGTGACTTTAGGAGGTGATCACAGGTGAGCTGACCTAAAAACAATTAGTGGTTAATGCTGCAGGTTGACACTTGGAGTGTAAGAATTTAATTTAAAGAAACAAGGGGACTGGGGGAACAACTTGGGGGTCATTTCCTGGCAATTCCTTAGGGATAGGCTTTTAGGGTGAAACACAGAAGACAGTTTCAAAAACCTGACTTCTCAGACAGCACTGCTTAGTTCCAGATCGGTCTGTGATCAGTTGTGTAGACACACAACTGAGGCTTCCCTCTTCGGGAAAGTTTGTGTCATCAGGTTCCTTCAGAGGAACTGCTCGGTTTCTTTATTGCTGAATGTTTACTGACGTGTCTCCCTTGCCCATCACCTCTTAGGATGAGTTTGTAAAGCCTACACACAGACCATTTTGCAATAGATCTTACAACATGAATCTTTTTCCTCTTTTTCACTAACCTTTGGGTCTGAGAATTGGTTGAAGAAGGTAGGGCACATAAGAAGGGATTGCGGGGGGAGGTGTCATGGCTAGAATTAAAAGAGAGTGAATAGCAGGCTAGATTTTCTAGAGCATTTGGATCTAGAGCAGGTGAAGATTGAGTGTGTGGGAAGGGTCACAGCAGAGAGCTCTGGCTTATCTGTCACTATAGCCCTGTAGAGCTACTTGGACTCCTGGAATCACGGCAGCAGCATGCTATGCAGTTTGTATGGGATGCTCCCTTTATTGTCACAGATGGGGAAATGTAATGACGTGGCTGACTGAAGCTGCAGAGACTTCCCACTGTCCTTACTTATAGTTGTTCTGAAGGAGAAATGGTGACTAAAAACTTTGTTACTGTACTTCCAGCTTGGCACTTGGTTCTGTCAGTGGCCATGCACGGCAGTGCCCACACCTTGGAGTGATCTGGGTGGATGCACACGCTGATATCAACACGCCTCTCACAACTCAGTCTGGAAGCCTCCATGGACAGCCTCTCTCATTTCTCCTGAGGGAGCTTCAAGATAAAGTGAGTATCCTGACTGTAGTTGTTCCACATGGCAACCTCAGAGCATTGTACCATTGCTGATGTGAAGCACTTACCTGCTGCAAATGCAGATCTTTTCTATCAAAGCACAAGGAAAAATATGTACTATTGTGTGTGTACGTGCGCACATAGATGCACACACGTGCCACAAACACTTGTAAACACAGATATGTACACACTTAGACACATGAATGAGAAAAAGCTTTTCTGTGTGTTTGCACCCTCGTGGGCTGCAGAGTGAGCTGCACATAGCAGCTGACTGTGGTGCTGCTCCTGTGTCATGAGTGGGGTTGTTGCTGAGGCTGGGCAATGGCAGCACTGCTACCAAGTGAGCAGGAACCTCCCCCCAGCCCAGCCTGTGAGAGCCGAGCTGAGCTCACCACCAGGAACAGCTGGTTCCTGCATACCTTGCACGCTGCTTCTGCTTAGTTTGGCTCTTCCATGTTTTGACAACCTTGGGGCCTGACAGGGGCTGTTCCTGTATGATCTCTCCTAACTGGCTGCTGTGGCATTGGCTCCACTGTAAATATTACAGATCAGAACAGCTGTACCTGCTTGCAGTGAGCTTTTAGAGAGCTGTTTTCTTGGAAAGAGATCAAATTATCAAAAAGCTGTTTCCTGGGGCACATGGAATGTGCATGGCCCATTTTTGCTGCTGTCAAGATGCTAAAGAGTAGGCTGACCTAAGGCCTACATACCCTGCCTGGCTAAGCTGTGGGCTGTGTCACCCTGCACAGGGACCTGCTGCACCTGTGCAGTGAACAGCCAAGGCCTGTGCAGTAGGAACTTGGATACAACAATCTGCTTCTGCTGAAGCTTAGGCTGGAGAGTGGGAACAGGATCAGCAACTGCGTATTGAGAATGGATGCTGCAGCTGCAGAAAAACCTGACTGCATTATTTTGGCACTCTGCATTGCTAGTTATTACTTCTAAATTTCTCATTTCTCTCTGATAAATTTGAGGATGCTATGTTGCTGGAAGTATGCCCTTTCCAAGCAAGAACAAGCATGTTTAAATCTGCATGGCTACTGAAGATGCTGCTGCATCAGTTCCTGTTCAGCATGGCAATACTGCAGTCACCTCCTAAAGCTCTTCTGCTTTTTCTCCTGCAAATTCTTTTGAATAATTTCTGTCCACAAGTCAATAGAATCATTTGGTGCTTTTACATACTTTACTCTTTCTAGTCATTCTTACGTGGTCTCTACATACATGTTGTGATTCTCAAAGTAATGCAAAACTAATGAGGCCTTTTAGAACACCCCCTGAACATGAAAAGGTTAATATAAAAGGTTACTGTATTTCTACTTTTTTGCCTGTAAGTTAAAGGGTGTAATATTTTTCTTCTTTTTGACAACTGTAAACGCTTTCTCAGGGGAGATAAAAAGAGAAAGGTGAGCTCTAAAATTCGTAAAATTTTCTCTAAGGTGAACAGTTTATGACTTGGTGGGAACAGAACAAAACTTAAGTTCTTCGATAGCCAAGGAAGAAGGATATATTGGTCTGCTGAGTTCCAGTTCTTCAGCATCATAGAAAAGCAGTAATTTTTTACAATTATTGGGGGTTTTTTACATGCTAAAAGAATACTGTAAGCTTTCTGGGGTCAGTGGGGGAGCAAGCCTCTCTTGTGAGCAGCAGTAGTGAAGAAAGAGTAAGATTAGGCTACTCAGGCATGGGGCTGGTTATGGGATCTTGTCACAAGCCCACCTCAACTCCAGCAGTCAGGATGCCTGTGCAGAAGCAGTTCACACAAAGCCTGGCTGTGCAGGTGCACAAAGAGGTGTGTGCACTCACTCAGGGGGTTTTTCTTACCCTATTGTATTCCTGTTTTGAGGAGGGAAAACCATCAAGAGTCCTGCTGGCACCACGAGGCTTCTACAACAGTATGAATTTTTGAACAGCTCTTTAGCAGTAGCAGAATGTGCCTTTGACAGTGGTTTGTCTGGCTCTCTGGAGTGAACCATTATGTGTGCACAAGTGCAAAGGGCTCACCCTCTTACTCTCATCCGGTACAGCAGTTGAGTCAACAATGGGACAAAAAAAATTATCATCCTCCTCTCCTAACTGCTTCAGGGCTCCTGGAACCATCCAAACTCACAAACTGCTATTAATACCTTCCCCTGAAAATGCCTGCACCTCTGGCTTCACTGTCAGCAACTCCTTTTCCATTGTAACAAAGCAAAGAACCTCTTAAAGGCAGTTAATACGTTCAATTTTATTTATTTACAAACAAAGATGTGTAATTGAAATTGCAGTATTAAATCTACTGAATCATTGATACTAGAGAGTATTGGACAATATTATCATTACTATGCTCAGTTTATGGTGTGGTGATGGGTTTTGCAGAATTCATTTCTGAAACCTAAATTACTATTCCTAGTGGTCTCCAATTCATTTATCCCTCTTCTTAATTTATGACTGGAGACATTTCAGGTCATTGTCCTAGAGTAACAAATACTTTCATAATCTGTGCTAATTTACCCAATGTGATTAAATATAGCTATGGGTGTGTTAACCTTTAAAAACATCCAATATTGTAACTAGAATATAATTAGTAATTGAGAAGTCTAAGAGGGAAACAAAACCTTGTAGCTGCTTGACAGCTGTGTTGGCTGTAGCCATTTCCAGAGCTGGGAGAAGAAGAGAAATTTGAGTTAATTTAAATCACTCTTAGAGTTAGAAGGTATAACTAACTGAATGATTTTATAGTTCCATACCATGAGAACTTAATTACCAAAGCTGAAAAATGATGACCTCATAATCTTTCAGTTGCTTACTAGACCTACTCTCTTCAATTCTGCATCAAAAGCTAGCATGACGTAGCCCACTGTGGAGGCCCAACTTCTTGCCTTGCTTTTTCCCCTCTTTTACTTCTCTTTTTTTCAACTTTCCACTTTGAATTTATCCATCTTTAATACTGTTTTTGTAAGTTTGCATGAATTTGGTAGTTCTCCTAAAAAGATACAGGTGTCTTGGTTTTCATTCTTCCACTTAAGCACAATGTACTGGGTAAGTTACAGAGCATCACCATTAAGTGCTGTGTGTAAGTGATCTACATCTGGGTATCTGCTTTATCATTCCTCCTTACACATGCTGATGCAAATTACCTATTGCTTGGGAATTTGGGCTTTTTATTCCTCCTCCTCCTCAAATGTAGAAGAGTTAACAACTTCATCCATTAACATTCAACTCAGATAAAGTCATATCACTTTACCGGAGTTGAATGTAGGAATGAAGGTAAGGACTGATTACATCAGCCAAGCCCTCAAGTGCAGAAGTTTCTCTACTTAGAGAAAGGATGCTATAAATCAGTAAAAAGTTTTCAGGGAAGCATTAAATAGCGTTTTATTAGGTATGTCATTAAACTGACCAAATATCAAACCTTTGCTTGCAGGTACCACAACTTCCTGGCTTTTCCTGGCTAAAGCCCTGCCTTTCAGCATCTGATATTGTGTACATTGGTTTGAGGGATGTGGATCCTGCTGAGTAGTAAGTTGGTTTAGATTAAAACATTTTTGTTAAGGCTGAAATAATGATCTTGAAATCATGTCCATAAGGGTTGCTAGATTTCAGCTTAAACCAGTAATGATTGTTTTTAAAAAATTATTTTCACAGCTATATTTTGAAGAACTTTGACATCCAGTATTTTTCCATGAGGGATATAGATCGCCTTGGAATTCAGAAAGTTATGGAAAGAACGTTTGAACAACTGATGGGCAGGTAACAAACTGTTACCTAATTTAAACTACTCTAGTTGAATGTCTGCTTTCCTGAAAGTTATTTAAGTGAAGGTCACTTGATGTAAGGCAGCCATACAGAACTGTGACAGTGTCCAGGAAAGTCTCAGCACTGGAACCATGTCACAGTGTTTGGCAGAAAGCTATGAGACAGGTTACATTACTCACTACAGTTGTGGCTGTTTTATACTATTTGGTTCTGCTAAGTAATTCTGCATTTTCTGCAGTTTGACAAGATGTTTGAATCAACTCAGAGTGCAGGATATACATTATACTTTTAAAAATACATACAGCACCTTGACAGTAACTTGAATTGAGCTGTTGGTATGTGAGGTGGATGCATTTGATGGCTACCTCCTCAGACTGCTCACACTCAATGTCCTGATGAAAGCTGCTACTGCCAGTGCAGCTGGTAAAGCTCACTTTAACCACTCCCTTACTGCACTTCACTACTGCCACCTTTGTGACCCTTGTCCAAGTCTGGGGAGCCAGGTCAGGGAGCAAATCATGCTAGTCTAGGAGCTGGGAGAGGGTCAGTTAGAAAGGGTAACCTCTCACCACAGGTTAGAACCTGTGCTGCATGCTGCTGTTTTCTAAAGGTGTGCTCACCCTTCCTAGCTGCAGCTGTGCCAAGTAAAGAAGATGGTAATCCAGATGCTTCTCCCTACTGAGCATCTGCAGTAAGTTGGAAGTATGCAGTCTACCACTTACATAATTCATGAGAGTGACAAGCAGTGTCTAGTTTATTAAGCTGTCATCAGCTGGCAGATGATATAGTAAGTAACTAACGTTTAGGTTTGAGATGATCCATTACTACTTCAGCAGTTAGGCTACATGGCAGGGTTTGGAGACAGCCTTTAATTGTTGACCTGAAAAATGCTCATCTTGATGAGCTATCAATTAACTCCTTGAGCTGGCTGCCATGCACATCCGTGTTTCAGCCTTCACCCTGGCTTTCTGTACAAAAGGAGAAAAGGCTAGATTGTATCATACTTCTCTACATCATTCCTCTAAGATGACAAATACCAGTTAACATGGTTTGAAATAAAGTACTTCAACCAAATCCTCACTGAGTAGAAAGACAAACTTCTGTTTGCTATGAGATATTTGAGAATCCAAAAACATTTAGAAGCAGGTTTTTTTTTAATGTATATGAAACATGGTTCAAGAAAAAGTTTAAGGCTCTAAGATTCCTTCTCTTATTTTATTCTGTCTCAGGAGACAGAGACCAATTCACCTGAGTTTTGACATTGATGCTTTTGATCCTTCACTGGCTCCAGCAACGGGGACTCCCGTTCTAGGTGGATTAACTTACAGAGAAGGCATGTACATCGCAGAGGAAATACACAACACAGGTAGGAGCTGGCCAGCAGTACAGGGATAAGCAAGGACAGGACAAACTACCCAGAGCTCATACTAGTTGTTTTTCCTGTGTAAATAGTAAGTGTAGTCAAAGCAAAGATGCCTGCAAAGTCAATTCAACCTTCAGTAAGGGGAAAAGAAGTCCTATGGTTGGGGCAATTCCCTTGATGTTGGAAGCAGCTTAACCATGAACAACTTCAGCTTAGCAAAAGAAAATCAAATACACAGTATGTTAACAACTAATGTCAAAAATGTGTAATACTGTTCCCTAATCCCAAACACATGAGGCGAGATGTTAAAATGGGCATCTGGAATACAAAAATGGGTGCAAACAAATTTAAATAGTTTGAAGTTCCATTCTAGGATTCAAGCATAACAAATCAAGCTTTCATAAACTATAGTACAGTTGACTCAACATATGAGGACTTTTCATCTTATTACCATCAAGTTTTTATTTAATGTGTTTAAACAGTATTATTTGCAGTAAAAGAAGGTTAAAAAAATCCCAACCAGAAAATAGTCTATAGATTGATGAATAGGATGGCAAGAGACTACAAGGTGAGACTATTTTAATTTATATCCTCTCAGTTTTGGACTGGGAGAAAAATCATTCCTCTCATAAATGTGTATGGAACATCAAACGTTTTTCCTGAATGCTGAAAGCATGAATGAATGAGGTAGTGATGATGTAAAAAAGAACCAAATTAAAAACACAAATTTGCATCTGAGAACAGTAACTTCATGCCTCACTTGAGAGTCAATCTTACTTGTCTAAGGGCTAGAGTAGGTCACAGACCGAAATACCAGACTTGCTACAATGAAAAAAAGGTTGCAAACAAAACCTTGCAGAAGACTGTGCCCTTTGTCAGACTAACAAAGCTGTAAATCATTTCCACAGGAATGCTTTCAGCTGTAGACATGGTTGAAGTCAATCCACTGCTCGGAGCTTCTCAAGAGGCAGTGAAAGCAACTGCTGGCCTTGCAGTCGATGTGATTGCAACGTGCTTTGGGCAGACAAGGGAAGGAGCACATATCGCTTTTGATCAACTCCCAACACCCAGCTCTCCAGACGAATCTGACAGTGAACAGCAAGTGAGGATTTAATAACCCAAAGTGTTGGGTATACTGGACATTACAGAGCTCTGCTGAGGCACTTGAGTGGATAGATTGTCAACACTTGGCAAATACTGTTAACTTCTCAATTTTTAAATAAACTAGCTTTTCCAGTAATCAGTGGCTACTTTATTACATACCAAGATTTATTCATTTAGTTAAGTATATACAAAATGAGACAATAAAATATTTATTACCTTCTTATTAATCTTACCAGTAGTTCAAGTCTGTTTCTTTTTACTCCCATTCTCTGTCTTTCAAGTGTCAGTACAGTTTCAGTTGAATGTGCTGTGTCATGACAGTTCAACCCTCAGACAGTCAAAGGGAGCAGACACCCCATCCTGTTCCTCATCAGTGGAAAAGCCCATCTTACTCATGAAGGTTCATTTCTTGCGAAAGAACTTTAGGTAGACGACACCTCCTAGGATGGCCAGTTCCAGGATGATGATAATTGACAGCAGCAACTTATTCGTGGTTACTCTAGAGTTAGAAAATAAAAATGCAAGGGGTTTTTTTTCCACCTTGTTTATGAAAGCAGATTTTAGATCCAGATCACCATCTTACCTTCCCTGTTTCAGCAAGACCACACTGTGCTTTTCAAACAGCTCTTAACAAGCAGAAAGGGCCAAACTCAGGAGCTCACTACTCTTGTTTTCCTGGATATTCTGTTTAAATCTCCTGTTTCAGCAGTAGCAGTTCTGTTCCTCTTCCCCTGTCCCAGAGAAGGCAGATCATTGCTCTATATGTCCCTACTCCTTCAGTTAAGCAAAGAGGAAAACAATACTTGAAGTCCTGTGGTAAAATCCTCATTGTGGTGCTTTTACTTGGAACTATGTGGTAGAAGGAAAACTAAAATCTCAAAATAATAAAGTACTTTTACTACAACTTCCTTTAGCAATGGGCATAAAGGAAAGGTTGTTCAGAGATAAGTACCTATTGGGAATACAATCTATGAACTGTGTTTTTATGGCTAATTAAACAATATAGCTAAACTGCAAATCCACTTAAGAAGCCAAGGCTTTAGCCATCAAAACAGTATATAGTCAGGCTCAGAGTGTCTCATGGGCCAGCCTAGGACTAACGGCTCTCGGGCATTGGTGTGGGCTAAACAGATTTGTCTGTGCCATCAGGCATCTAACTCATCCAGTGCTGCAGTGATTTATGGCACAGCTTTTTCCAACCTGAATGAGTTGCATCTGAAGGCACCATTAGCAGTTCACTGTAACTTGCTTCTGTCCTCACCAGTTTGGGTGGTTAAAGACCCCACATCATCCTGACTGAACAGCACAGATTCAGTGGTGTTCAACAGCCTGTACTCCATTAAGCAATTACCAGAGAGTAAACCACTCAAATGAGCATCTTCATGTGCACACACATTCTGTTTATACGTCCCCTAAACCCTCTCTGGAGTCCCAGCTGATACTCACCCTTTTTTCCCCTAAATCCAGCAGGCACCACTGCCCCGTGCTGCTGTCAGTCACACTACTCACCTCCGGGACATCGAGCGTAGAATCTTGCGACTCTTGCTCAAATTCTCACTTGTATTCACCAGCTGAAGAGAGACAGAAGTTACTTGTCAGTTAAAGAAGCACACGTCAACTCTGGGAAGATGCACATGAAAGCAGCTGGTGTTGAAATGCTGAAGTTAATTATGGGACCAAGGATGACCATGTACTCTCAAAACTGAGAGACAATATTGTTTTCTACCCACAATACTGGCTAAAAGCATTGTTTCTTTTCTAAGGACAAATTACGACTTTTGTGTACACTTTCCCTTAGATGCATACAAAGATATGAAATTTGAGACCACCTGCCTCTTTAATTAATAGACAAATATCAGAAGGCTGGTATTAGCTTCTTTCATTAAATTTCATTTCATCATTCTAGTTGTTAACACCAGAAGAAAGTGATACTGATGTGTTCACCCCAGTGCATATCAAACTGTTTGAAATGCTCTCAAATTCCATTGAAGAAAGAACCGTGTTGTACTGACAGGTCTAAGTGACCCAGTGGGTACAAGCTCTGAGCTGTTCATGGATAATCCATTTCAGCCTGGTGTTGCCCAGAAATGAACTGCCCAGTATACCCAGTCAGCTATTAAGAAGCATGCAGTGAAGTGAGGTTACAGACAACTAAAAAAGGTGCTGCTTCACAGACATGATTCATGATGCATGGCCACTGGTCTCCAGGTAAGATTTCACTATTCCACTTCCAGACATTCTAGGGAAGTGAAGGGCCAGCCAGATGACTTACATCACAGACACCTGCCTGCACAATTTCTCTGTAGTTTAACATATTGCCCTCAACTGCAAAACTGCTTGTATGTTTCTCCGCACTGAGATGGACTGGATGAAGCTGGGTAGAAAACTATTTAAATCCATTCAGAGCTTAGTAGATTTCCAATCTTCACAATGAAAGAACAAGTAAGAAGAAAGTCTGCTTCCAGCTGGAACGTGTGGTTCACACAATTCCACAATTCATTCTCTAAGAGGCTCACAACAGAAGTCACAGTCCCAGTTTAGCGATGAACACAGCAGTGACAGGTTGGACTCAATGATCTTTGAGGCCTTTTCCAACCTAAACAATCCTATGCTTCTATGAATGATCTGTTGAGAGACTGTGACATCTGAAGGACTGTAATATTTTTTATTAGCTAGAGGACAAAGCACTGTACCTACAAATCTTAAGATCAGTTTCCTTTCCTGCCTTCTAACCCAAATTATGGAACAGGACAAATCAAATTCTGAATGAATAATGAAATTACAGAACTACTTAAATGAAAAAGCTACAGGCTTTGTTGCAATGAGTAGAGAGAATTCTCAAGAGCAGGGGTATTCTTTTTGTTTTGGCTGAGTATGTTTATTTGCCAAACTCAGTGTCCCCTGAAGTCACTCACCTAAAAGCTTTACTCAGGATCCCTTGCACACAGAGAAAATCCTATCAGTTTGTTAGTTCAAAAATCAAATTGTCAGTTTTGCATACATGTATAAACAAAACAAGTGAACTAGTTTTTGAAGCTTTCATAGTAGAAGCAGAGCTTGAACCAAGGATGAGGAATAGGCATCTTGTCTGACAACATTTTCTCCCTCCCTGCAAATACTGGAAAGCTAGTAATTAAGTAATTACTCTTTTAGTAAATTTAATTTCATTACAAAAAGTTGCTAACTGCTTCCAAAATCCTAACTTTTAATAGTAATTTAGTGATGGGCAACTCCTTTGCAATTTTCTAATCGGTAACTTTTCCAGTAATACTGTTTTTTCTAGCAGGTCTATAGGTCTAATCTCCCATCTTGCAAAAACACAGCAGCAGACATTTGACCACCATGCTTTGTACCCTTCTACAGTAACTATTTTCCTTTTATGAGAACAAATAGAAATGTGGCAGCCTGAATTTGGTCTGTAGAAATATCCAATCGGATTACTCTGCCTAGCAAGGTCCCTGAGAGTAACTACTGGGATACAGTTCCCACTAAAGTAACATCAGATTGTTTCAAGGCCATGCCCAGCTGCCTGCTTACCCTGCTCTTGGTGCGCTCCAGTTGCTCCCGCTGCTCCCCAAGCTCCTCGATTATATCCGTGCCAATCTGATCGGTTTCAGCAGCGATTCGGTGCGAGCGCTCGATGCTCTCGCTGGCTCGGTTCAGACTGTCTGTGCCCTGCAGAAGCAGCACCCTCTGGGACTGCAGGTTAGTCTGGAAAATAATGCATGCTTAACTATACGGCACAAAGAAGTTCAGGCTTCTGACATATTAAAAAGTTAGAATGTGACTGCATAGGCCATGCATTTGTATTAGCTGTACATACTTCTTACATTAACTGATGCAGCCCAGTTAATTTTGGCTGAGCCTGTTCACCTTGTAAGATTATAGCCAAATCTGGTTAAATCTCAAAAAAGGATACAGTATTAAAGAGTTAAAACAGTTCCAAAAAAACTGTCTTTGTAACAATTAACTTTTCCATCAAAGAACATTTACATCAAAATAGTATCTTTCTTTTCCAGATGCTAACTTGTACTTCCATTCACATCTTAAGTCAGCCTTATTTGCGACTTCACAGTTGGTTGCCAGGGAGATCATTAAGAGTTTACAGTCAAAAGGATCAGGAACAAACAGCACTAACAGATGGACTGCTAAGTAACAAAGATCCTCTTTTCATGCCAGTAGCCTGGGCTAGAGGATAAGGAATGTTTGCTGACCTTGGGGTCAGAAGGTAGCTCAAAATAAAGTGGTTTCTTAAGCTTCAGAAAGTTTAATCTATCACGCTGCTCTCAGGTTTTAGAGAAATCAGTCAAGAGGAATCAAATGCAAAAATTTCCTAAGCTACAGCAGAGGATCGCCATCAAACCTTCCTCATCTAAGGCAGAAAAATGAGAAGCCCACCTCCATGAACTTTCTGTACAGATGACAGCACTTTGAAGATAATAAGGAGATTCAGTCTCACTAGCTCAGATATCTCTAAGCCTATCTGGTAAACAAGAAATTGGTGTCCTTTTTGCATTGTATCAGCAGAACCATAGTGAACCAAGTACTAGAGAATAAATCCTTACATTTTGTTGAAATCATTTACACTAAGATCGCTTAAAAGATAATTCTATCAAGGAACCTATACAATGCATGATTCACACTTTGCTAGTTTTGGAGATTAGAACTAGGTAAGTGAACCTTTTTTTCATTAAGCAGCACCACTTTTGTGTTTTCACTTCTGCAGGGAAATGACTAAATGAAGAGCTTTGGTACAGAATGTTGTGCAAATTACTAACCGCACAGCTTTCAAGGAGTTCCATTTTGATTACATTTCTATCTTTGTTTTAGAACAGAAAAGCTCTCCTCTGAGTTCCAGTTGTTCTCTTCCCTCCCTGAGATACTCATGTCACGTGTAAAAAGATATACAGGGAGTTATAAAAATACAGAGGTGGTTTAAAGTAGAAAACTGTAAACAATGCATCAGCAATACTGCTTTTGCACAATCACAGCAAAGTTAAATACAATTTACATCTAATCCTCACACTCTGTTCATTTTCTGTGGTGAAGATTCCGTATTTTGTATCGCCTTGGTTTCCACGGCCCAGTCCCAAATCTGTGCTTTTCATCTCTCTCTGGAACAAGGACAGGTCTCTTCTGTACGCTCGGATTTTGCTCATCATTTGGTTGCGGAAAGGCACAGGAGCGTACTTCAGCTCTTCCTCCATTTCCCGCAGCTTTAACAAAAGAAAGCAGGCTTACTCTTTAAAGCACCAAATCTATTCTTAGCAGCAGCCATACTCAAAACTCAGCACCAGATGGAGAGATTCATGTTTGTCTCGGATTGGCTGAAGGGGATAACCCCAAACCACACGCCCCATCTACTGTTGAGTACACCACACAACCCAGTGCTGTTGAGCCCAAAACACTTCAAAAAAAAAAAATTCCCAAGCTTAAACGCTTGATTTTTTCTCCTGAAACATCACTCTAAATTTCAAAATTTGCAATTCTCACTCTCTTATAGGTTAAGCATTTATAGGATTTCTATCATATCTATGCAACAGAGACAGAATCATAGGATGGTTTGGGTTGGAAGAGACCTTAAAGATCATCTTGTTCCAACACCCCTGCCATGGGCAAGGACACCTTCCACTAGACCAGGTTGCTCAAAGCTCCATCTAACCTGTTCTTCAACACTTCCAGGGATGGGGCATCCACAGCTTCCCTGGCAAGTTGTTCCAGTGCCTCACCAACCTCACAGTAGAGTTTCTTCCTAATGCTCAATCTAAATCTCCACCATGCTACTATTTTCAACAAAGTAAAGGCAGTATCAAAACCAAGCACTCAAAAACCCCTCAAAACACACACGTCTATGTTTATGAATGCATATAGATAAATAGGTATACACAACAGTCTTGACAAATGGAGACACACCTATAAGATCAATTATCAAACAATAAAAAAAATTAAACACCTGCCTGCCAGAATAGGATCCATAAGAAAGTAACATTTGTAAGTACTGTCCTTTTAGAGGCAGCAGTATGTCAATCATCAGGAAGGCCAGAAGCCTCACACTCACCGTCTCGTTGGCTTCACGCTGCTTCTCATCAAATTCTCGAACCAGTTTTTTCTTCTCCTCTGGGAAAGTAAAAGCAGTATGTCAGATAAACTACAGAGAAATGTCAAAAGAACTCTAACTCAATCCATTAAAAACAAGGAAGCTGCCACAGACGGCTGGTTGCAGAACACCAGGTCAAAATGTATCTCAAATGGGAACAGCTTGTTCTTATGACAACTTCTCAGAAGGGAGTGGGGGCAAGAGAGCAGAAACTGCTCTTCCAAATGCTGAACACTTCCTCTGGTAGACAAAAGAAGTAATTTTTCAAATATTTTTCTGACCTACTGTCCTTCAATGTCCACTGACAGAATTGCACGTTGAAAAACATTTAGTGTGAAAGAACAGCAAAGAAGACATGTTGGTAAACAGCTCATAAATATATTTCTTATAATTTGCAAACACTTGGCAAGATTACTGAAGGCTGAGTTTGGATTTGAACAGAACATCAGGTCAATCTACATTTTCAAGTGAGCCCTGAAGGTCCTGGCAGATGTGGCACTCTGCATTCCTGGGGTCATAAAGTACTGAAGTACACAGGACAAGCATTCCAGAATTCTCTGAGATAAATGATGCCACCAAGGTATCACCTCAGGTTCACAGACTAAAACCCAAATGCTTCCCTCTTCTGGAATGACTTAAATTGTTTCAATCAGCCATCAACCCAGAAACATTTTAATTGTTTGAGACAGTCACTTACTCAGATCTGTGTACCCAGGGCTTTGGAGACCAAAGAATGGGCTTCACTGCTGTTACTCTACTTCTAAACAAAACCTTAAGGCGTGTATTTTTCATATGTTAAAAAACTATCATATGTCTCTAACATCCACCATCGGTGAAAGTCTAAATCTGAAACTTTCCTTATCTCAACTGAGCAAAAACACATTCTGTAAGCTTTTGCAAAAATCACTGAACACCAGAGGACAGTTCTGCAAACAAAACCAAATTCTATCAGGAATCTGATAACTATGCACCTAGCCTAATTCACCTCTCTCAAAAGAGTATAATTCAATCTTGAATAAAATTCTGGGCAGCAGAAAATGTAGACTATCATCTTGGTAAAACTCCTCCAGTTTAATTAAAGACAAAATTACATACAACATTATAAAAACGTCATCACAGTAAAAAACCTCACTTGATAACGCCTTTCAGTAAGCATAATACTCTGCATAACAAGTAGTTTTTAAACCACTGGGGTCTCAACAGAAAATAGGAAAAAACTTGGAAGTGTTCAGAACATTGGTATACAGCTCCTCTCACATACACAACATGCCTAAGTTGTAGGCTCTCCTTCTCAGTTCAAATTCAGATTAAGCCCAGAATTTGAACTGTAGAGAACTTAAGACAGAACTAAAAACCCATCATCTAAGAAGTAGCTGTGGTCTCACGTAGCACATGGAATTATTACAGATTAAGCTACACCGTGACTGTTAATATATTACACATGAGCAATTTCACATCCCAATTTATTCAGGAGGAAATGCTGACTTAGGAGGTTCCTAAATACACTCTCCTCAACTTCCTCCATGATTTGCCACCATATACATTTGTGCTTGATGCCACTGTTTGTGTAGCTGGGTTACAAGTGAAATCATGGACATGAATTGTGGAAAAACAGCCTTTGGAAGTCAGTAATTTGTTTAATACAGGTCATTTCACTAATCTGATTCAAGCAGTGCCCTCTTAAACCCACTGCTGTCTCAAACTCATGGAAACCCATCACAGATCTGGAAAAGCAGCATTTCCCTGCTTTGTTTCCCTCATGCAGACTAAGAAGATGCTGCATTTATAAGCATGCCTGCAAAGAAATGCCAGCTTCCAAAAGGCATAGAATCATGGAATGGTTTAGTAAGCTGAGCAGCAATAGCATGAGACCTTTTTGTCTACAAGCCAACAAGAAATCCAGTAATGTGGCTTGAAAATGTTCTACTGGATCAGTCCAGTATCCAGAAATGCCAAAATACACTGAGAGATCCAGTTGGCATCACTCTGCACTGAACCACAACTCAAAGCACACGGACAGAACTTCTCGAATGCAGCAGCAGCGCCTGCACCACGGCAGCGTTCCCCACATGCTCATGGACAATGAACTGATTTACTGCCAATCAGTTAGAAAGAGATTCAGTTGGAAAGTACAGCTGACTGAATTCACTAAGAGGAAAATACGTGATTTGAAACTTATCCAGGCTGTTTCTCCTTCTTACAAATTTGGAAGGGGAAGAAAAGAGTGTTTCTAGAGTTAGGAATTTGTCATCTTGTTTATATGGAGCGAAACAGCATTTCCAAACCCCTGCCCGTCAAAGATGTCCCAAGGACTACCGACTACTACAACTACAACTAACTACTGTTGCTTTTAGAGCACATCAATTGTCTCAAGAGAGTATTCTAAGGTATCTTTTATCACCTCCTGAATATTTCAGGATCAGATAACTCAAAAAATAAAGATATACTCCCCTCCTCTTAAGTACAAGAAGCAAACAAAGCACTTTAGGAGAATGGAATGACTCTACCAGACAGACAAAATTCCTAAATCTTAAACTCTCATAGAAACTTTCAAAAAAATACTACCAGGACTTTTGCAACAAAAAAAATTAAAGAATAGAACAGTTGTATTAAAATTATTTAGCATGTCTGAAAATTCAACTTGCAATTATTTGCAATCTGTTGAAAAAAAATTCCAAGTATTGCAAAAATGGTTGCCTATAAATACTCAATTTAAGCCCATGGTTCAGAATTCATAGCTCATGAATACCACAGTATCAAGGAGACCTGACAAAGTTTTACTTCACCAAGAAACTGTTCATGCTCATTTTTATAGGAAAGTAAGGCTTTCTACCAGAAAGGGTATTGCTTCTTTGATGCTTTTTATCCTTGTTGACCACTAGTGCAGATGTCTCTGGGCAGTTCTGACAATAAAAACTGCTTTTAATTCTACCTATGAGATTTTAAATGTGAGTCCAACACATGCAAATTTTAAAAAGGGGGGAAAAAACCCCCAAACACCCGAAAGCACTACAGTTGTTACAGAACCACGGAATCAATCAGGCCCCTCAAAGACCTCTGCTGTCATCGAGTCCAATCTGTGCCCTAAGACCACCTTGTCAAGTAGACCATGGCACTGAGCGCCACATCCAGTCTTTCCTTAAGCACCTCTATGGAGGGTGACCCCACCCCCTCCCCTGAGCAGCTCATTCCAATGTCTAATCACCCTTTCTGAGACGAAATTCTTTCTAATGTCCAACTTTAACCTCCCCTGGTGCAGCTTAAGACTGTGTCCTCTTGTCCTGTCGCTGGCTGCCCGGGAGAAGAGGCCGACCCGCACCTGGCTGCAGCCTCCTTTCAGGGAGCTGTGGAGAGTGAGGTCACCCCTGAGCCTCCCGTTCTCCAGGCCAAACTGAAACAACATGAAATATCATCCAAATAACAACTCCTCGTCAGAGAATGATGCTGTGAACGCAGCACGGCAGTGCTTGCCTATGGACTTGAAATTTGCCAGAGCAGAGGAGCTCCAGGGCAGTGAAGCCACAGACCTGCAAAGCCACCAGGACATGGCAGCAGCTGAAAACACCACAGGGCAGAGCCACCCGCCTCCTCCCAGCAGGCCCCTACCAGAAGAGACGTCCCGAATCCCTACAACTGCAAAGCCCCCCACACAGAGTCTCGAGGGGACACCGTCCTGCCGGCTGCTCAAACACTCCTGTGCTAATGAGAAGCACCCGAGCACTCCTGCCAGGGCCCCGCAGCTCCGGCCAGAGGGACCGCGGCCCCGCCCGTGCCCTCTCCCCGGCCCCGAGGGACGTCCGCCCCGCCTCACCGGCCGCGCTGCCCCGCAGCCGCTCGGGGACGCCCCGCAGGTCTCCGTGCAGCCCGCGGAAGATCTCGTGCAGCCGCTCCAGGTGCTCCGAGGACGCGGACCCGCGGCCTGCCATGGCCCCTCAGCCCCCGCGGCCCCGGCCCTGCCCCGCCAGGCGCTTCCG
>VZTR01000967.1:64192-96980 GCA_013400775.1 Chaetops frenatus | reverse complement strand
TGTACCGTTGTGGGCGAGGCCAAGGCGGGAGAGGTCGCGCCGCGGGGCGGGGCCGGTGCGGGCGGAGGCGCAGCCGAAGGGGCGGGGCGGGGGCTGCGGGGAGCCGTGCGCTGGCGGTGCGTGTGTAGCTGGCGGCAGCGATGCTCAACTGCTGGGAAGCCGCGCTGGGCGCCGCCGTCTCCGTCCCCGTCTTTCTCTTCGTGGCAGCGCCCTACATCAGGTGCGTCTTACCGAGCGCGGCCCCGGCCCTTGCCGTACGTTCGGCCCCGCGGAGCCGGAGCGCGCTGGGGCGCGGAGCCGGCGCGCTTCGCGCTTCAGCGCGCGTGTGTGTCTGTGTGAGTGTGGCGGGAGTGCGAACAGCGGGGATCCCGTCCTACAGCCCGCGCCGGGCTCGGGAGTTATTCAGGCCTCCCCAGCCCCAGCGCCGCCGTGCCACAGACGCGCTGCCGGGGCTCGCTCGGCGCGGGCACCTCCCGCGGGCCCGGACCGCCCGGAGCGTTCCCCGCGTTCTGTCCCGGCACCGGCACCGGCACCGCCGCGATCGCGGAGAGCGGCAAGGGGGCGGGGCCCGCCTTCTCTCCAGGGCGCGGCGCCGCAGCCCATTGGCCAAAAGGCCCCGGTGCGCGGGGCGCCAGCCAATGGGAGGCGTGGCTCCACTTGACGCACGGACGGGGCGGGGCCCGAGGGCGGGGCCGCGCTCGGGAAAGCGCGGGGGATTTGGAGGGCGCGTTCCCCCGGTCCCGGTGGCGACACGGTCGTGACCATCCGCTTCAGGTCAGAACGCCCGTGACTCCCTGCGGCCCAGGGCGCAGCGGCGAGCCCGAGTGTTGATGCGAACCCCAGGTTCTGGGTGCTCAGCCCCCGCCCGAGCCCCCCAAGGAGGCAGAGGTGACTGGTGCCTCCCCTCTTGCAGGAGGTATGTCGCTGGAGGACGGTGTAAGTCGACAGCAAGGCTGGAGGGGAAGGTGGTGATAATCACAGGAGCCAACACAGGCATCGGGAAGGAGACTGCCAGAGACCTCGCGCAGAGAGGCAAGTGCAGTCTCGTCAGCAGACATCCCTGTGCAGCTGGGGTGGCTGTGCCTTGTGTCAGTAATTCCTTTCCTGGACCTAAGGAGGAGGTGTTGTACGCTTATATTAAAGTAAACTGGATTCCAGAGTTACTGCAGATGAGCCCAAGTGCTGTTCCTTTGGAGGCTGTAACAACTGAGGTGCAAGTTCCCAGCTCCTCAACTGTTTTCATTGCTTGGACTCCAAAAATGCCTTGGGGACATGAAAATGCTTTGCACTGCAACTGATTCTAGAGGACTGAGGAAGTTCCTGGATTCTGCTTGTATGAAGCTGGGAAATGCCATAGGTCTACCACTGCGTGCTTTAGTTATTCATGTTTCAAGCTAATGTGATGTAAATGTTATTTGGCTAACTGGTAAGAAGATTAAACTACCTGTTCACAATCCAAGAAATTACTCTGGCTGGAATCCATCACCTTTATGTGCTCCTAGCTTGATGTTCCCATTATAGAGGCAGATACAACCCATTGGTGTATGCACTCCTGACCTGGGAGAACCTGGACAGAGGCACTTGAGATATGCATTTGCCTGGTCTGAAAGCATCTTTCAACTGGATCGTAGCTCACAATTGAATGGGAAAGGCTTTGTCCCTTCCAGCCACTGCCCTGACTGATGCTAGCTCCCTAAAGAAATGATATATTGTTTGCAATTGCTCTGCATAGTCAGCTTGCTTGTGGTAGCCTTGATCATCCAGTGTGCTCCAGCAATCTCAGTTTCTGTTCCTGTTGTTCCCACCTCCCCTCCTTGCAGGTGCGAGGGTAATTCTTGCCTGCAGAGACATAGCAAAGGGAGAAGCTGCAGCCAGTGAAATCCGAGCTGAGACAGGGAACCAGCAAGTCATTGTGAAAAAACTGGACTTGGCTGATACGAAGTCCATCCGTGAGTTTGCTGAGAAATTTCTAGCAGGTACGGTCTCTAGATTCTTCTTTCTCGTAAGAATATTTTACCAAGGACTGCTGTCTGGTCTTCTAGCCATTGCCAAATACCTGCCCTGCTTACCTCTGTACCTGTTGGGTACTGTGGTTCACAGCAGGGGCTGGTCAGAGGCCCTTTTTTAAGGTCATGAGGCTGCAACTCAGACAGCAAGGGGTGACTTGTGCTACCTTCTTGTCTGCATTCTCTGTTTCCTTGTTTAAGGATGTCTGTTGTTTTTTGCAGAGGAGAAGGAACTCCATATTCTCATTAATAATGCTGGGGTAATGTTATGCCCTTACTCCAAGACTGCTGATGGCTTTGAGATGCATCTGGGAGTCAATCATCTTGGTAAGGCCAGTGGAATCATGTTTGTACTCAATATGGAATCATAGAATCATCAAGTGGCTTGGGTTGGAATTGGCCTTAAAGATCATCTTCTTCTAACATCAACATCTGCTGCAAAATGCCAAAGGAAAAGCCTGCTTTCAGATTTTCTCTTCCTCATTCTTCCTTTTATGGGAAGGATAGAGAGCCAGAATCAGAGTTCTGGAGATGCAACCGGCTGTATTTGTGTATCATGGATCCAGTTTAAGTATCTACATGTTACCTGGGGCATTTTGAAATGTATGACATCTCCAGCTTTTAGAAGATGAGGAGCAGAACGTGAAGGCCCCAGAAAAGTGTAGCTGTTAATTCAGGGAAATTTAACAAAATTTTTCTTTTTCTTGGACCTGAAATGAGGGCGGCAGTAAGATACCACATATAAGCAAGCAGGGGAACCCTTCCTAGAAGGATGACCTTTTGTCTCCCCTCTAGGTCATTTTCTCTTGACTTTCCTCTTGCTGGAGCGTCTGAAGCAGTGTGCCCCAGCCCGCATCGTGAACGTGTCCTCGCTGGCCCATCACGGAGGCCGAATCCGCTTCCACGATCTCCATGGTGAGAAGTGCTACAATCGTGGCCTCGCCTACTGTCACAGCAAGTTGGCCAACGTGCTCTTCACCCGGGAGCTGGCCAGGCGGCTGCAAGGCAAGTTCCAGAGGCAGGCGGGGTGTTTACCTGCTTGGCTTTCTGAGCACCATGGATGGGGAGAGTGGATTGAAGACAGGGCTGCAAATCATCTGTGCAGAAATTGCGTGGTTTGAGGCAAGTGCCAAATGAGAGCTCTTTGCAGGAAGAAAATACCTCCTGTCTGTGGAACCAGGAGACTTACAACATTAATTGTCTTTACAACAACAGGGTAGAGGGGTTTAGTAGCTTGGCACAGTTGAATTTATCTCATTTTTCTTTGGTGCTTGTCAAAAACTAGCTGTGTCCGCACAGACAGTTGTGGCATGTGGGTGGCAGCTGAAAACAGAGCTACAACTGCAGTCTCCAATAGAAAAGCTAATGCATACTCAGCTGACTTAAAGGTTGATGGCCTGTAGAACAAGCATAAGACTAGACAGTACCTTGTAAGTCACAACACCTGTCACAGTTGTGTCATTCAGTCCTGTTCATAAACCTAAGTAGTATTTTTTTACTGTAACAGAAGCAATGTCTTCCCTAGGAAATTACTATTAGAGTAAGTCAAGAGGCAAGTGTTCTCAAAAGCCTGATGGAAACTGCTGCTGGTTTAGCACTCAGGCCCTCTAGCACTTTGTTTTCCAGAAGGCACATAATGACTCCTGTGTTTAGAAGGGAGCAGGGGATGCTCCAATGCCATGGATGAGTAATTTAAACTGCTTCAGGAATCACCATCAAAGGTATTAGCAAAAGTGTTTTTAACGTGGTATCGTAAAAGCTTGACTTAACAAAGTTCGATGCCAAGGTTCACTCTGTTACTTATGTGGAAGACACATACAAAGGAAAACTGATTAAGAATCGAGTTAAAATGATTCACACAGGACTGGAAACACACTATGAAACATACATACAACCTCCTCTTGATTCACGAGACTCAGCTTGGAGCCCCTTGCTTTTTAAACTCGTTAGGGAGCCTAGGTGTGGCTAGGTCCAGTTTTAATCTCAGATTTGGATGATTTGTAAGTAACGGAATTATCTATTCAAAGTTTATAATAATTATTGAGTAGCTACATAGACTAGCTCAGTATTAATTCAGCAATCAATCACTTACCAAGGATTTGTTGCAAGCAGAAAGGATCTCTCCTTGGTTAAGGAAGGCTCTCTCAGTCTCAGCTAAGAAATCTCAAGCCTTGAGAGGCATCCCTGCTCCAGGGGAGAGTTACCTGCTGCGCAGTTGAGTTTGAGCTGAGGTCCAGTTGGGCTCATCCAAAGGTCTGCTGTTGGTAAAAGATCTCTGCCTTGAGGAGCAAACTTGAGAGATGAGCCAGCTCAAGGGAAGATGGTCACCCTGCAGTCACATTGCCTAGCAGGGGGAGCTCAGAGAAGGCTCTCTTAGGCTGTAATATTTATGGGATGGAGTGGGTGGCTTGTAGTCAAATTGCATGCAATGGGAAAGGTACACATGAGACTCACTGCATCCACAACCTTATTTCTTCCTATATAAAAGAGTATTGGAAAAGCCATGTGCTACTTGTGTTAACTGTCTGATGGGTGTTCCAAGTTCATGTGTGCTGATATTCACTGGCCCCTGTGGGTTTCCCAGAGGAGTTTTGGCCCAGTTACAGCTCAGACCCTGACCTTCTTTGGAGCCTGTACCAAACTACTGCTGATTTGGCCAAGAGATCAAGTGTATCCATCACATCCAGCATGCAGTAGCTACAGAGGACTTCACTTACCCTCTGTATCTAAGTCTGGACACCTCCTTTAAGTTATAGAATATCTACAGGTAGAATTGAGGAGTATATTACCCTTCTTTTAAAGACACTTTGATCCATGCAGATCTTTCCTGGACTACTTTATTTTGCCATAGGCACTAAAGTCACAGCAAACGCTCTCCATCCCGGTTCTGTCTCTTCTGAGTTGGTCCGGCACTCATTGGTAATGACTTGGCTGTGGAAGATATTCTACTACTTCTTGAAGACACCTTGTGAAGGAGCTCAGACCAGTATCTACTGTGCAGTAGCTGAGGAGCTGGACTCTGTGACAGGACAGTATTTCAGGTGGGTGCAAGCTGATGAAATGATACTCTGTGGGAGGCAACCTTGTTGGCTGGGAAATATGGGACTTACTGTCATTCTTCATTAAGAAGGGACCAGGTAGGAGGCTGTCTGGTAAGACTGAAGGTGAGAAATACTAGAGCATCACCCCTTCCAGGTCTGTTGCAATCGTGTTAGAAGAAACACCTGACCTGAGCAACACTTCATACAAAACAGGTCCTTTAGTGCTAGAAATATTAATGTACTCAAAGTGCAGGAATGGCTGTCACATGCTCAGAGCTCTGATGCTGACCTGCCTAACACTTGGGAAAATCACTTTGCAGTAGAATTGTTTAGTTAGTGAGGTCACTTGGGTCAATCCTGGGAAGACCACTTCAGTTCTCTCTGTAGTGTTACCCCACTGCAGCAGAAGGGGCCTCTGTTCTCAGGGGGCTGGGAGAACTGATGGAACTGCAGAGACAGGAGGTGAGATTTTCAGATCTGGCATGAGACCAAGTAACTTTATCCTCTGCTGAGATAGACCCACCAGTTGGGAGGGACTCAGCTGGGGTGCTTGTCACGCTGTCCTGGAAATGGTCTTGTTTAGCTCCCATCACAAAACCTGTTATTTCTTGATTTCTTTGACTTACTCTGGGACTCTGCATTGTTCCTGCCTTTTCCCATCACCAAAAACACAGCCCAGAGCAGTTCCAAGTCATCATCATTCTAGATTTGAAGACTGCCATTCAAACAGATTCATGCAGATATGTCTGTCAGCTTCCTATTGTGTATAGAGCATTGTAACAATATTAGTTTTTGGGACTGAATATGAAAATTTGTCTTCTTTTTCCCCCTCACATGGATGCTCTTGGAGCCTTCGTGTCTTTGCAGAGCTTTCTTTTAGTGATCTGTGACCAGATTAGTCTCTGTAATGACATTGCCTGATCTTCATTTGGGATCAGACTTGAATATATAAATAGACATCTAAGTCTTCCCTAGATGACTGTCTGTCTCAGGATAAAAACGTAGCATTAATGTGCTGGAGTACAGAAAATTGACAGAATTTCAACTCTTAAAAAGAAAGGGATTTTTGGACATGGTGGGAAACGAGAAGCTTCAGCTCTAATTCACAATCTACATTGGACTAGTCTAGAATCCTTTTAACTTTCCAGGCCATAGAATATAAAGCACAAATGCAGACATTAAGAAAAGAATTTGCGTGTCACAGTGAGACAGATGGGAGCCGACCAGTCATTTCAGGAATATCCATCTAAAAACACTGAGCTGAAAGGGAACCTTACAAGTTGCCGTTTCCTCTGTGCTCTTAAACTCCCAAGTTATTGCAGCATTACAGTTGAGAACACAGGAGCTCTTTTCCAGACAAAGTGCTTTCTGATTGCAGGAGCTGAGCAGAAAGGAGCCACAGCTGAGAGAATAATGGAGAAGGGGGTAACCATACATGTATTAGAGTGTTATTGTTCTTGGGCATACAGTGGGTTTAATGGTTTAGGATGAAGGGCTGTTTGAGTGACTTTTTTGTAGTGTTTGTAAGAAAATGTGCTCCTGAAGAAGCTTGGTTAGAGTTTATATCCCTTTTTAGTGGTATGAATGAGAATGCTGCTCGTGAGGTTTCTAAAAGAGTTGAGACAGCAGATAGAGCTAGACTTGCCAGTTCTTGGTGCCGTTGGGAGATATTCTTCACTAGCTAGTTGGAAAGAAGTCTTTCTCATGGTGGCTTAGCACCAATCCTTGCTCATCTGCTGATAGCCTCCCACCCTTCTTCAACTGGCCTTGAATTAAGCTGACAGAGAGCAACTCCCTGATCTCAACAGAGACGTGCCAGCGTGCTAATGTAGGTGGAGATCTTTGACTTGAAAGAATAAAAAGGATGTTTCTCTTACAGTGATTGCCAGCCAGCCTACGTATCTCCTCGTGGTCGGGATGATGAGACGGCAAAGAAGCTCTGGAGGGTGAGCTGTGAGCTCCTTGGCATCCAGTGGGACTGAGCAGCACCACCAGTGTCCCTGGCTGGGCCCAGCCATGCTTCTCTGGGGAACAGCACTGCTGAGAGACCTCAAGAGTGTAATGCTGATACTTTAGCTGCCCTACAGATGGCTCTGTGGGCACAACCTGATTTGAATTTCTGGAATATTACACTTAAAGATTGAGATTTGTAAGCAATCAGTCCCTCTTCCTAGATGGAGAATTTGAGCACTGATGCAGGGAGCAACCTGCTTGATATCTCACACAGCAGCTCGAGGCTATGGTTATCTGCCTTTAGAGTAGAAAGGGAGGTTGCAGTCTTAGGTTTAGATCATGAAGTAACAAGGAATTATTTTAAATAAAGTTTGGTTGTTTTTTTTCCTAACAGCAATAGTAAAAATGTAGGACTCTAAACTTATGATCTATGAGATTACTTTCAGTTCCTACCCTTTGAACTGGCAAAGCAAAAATACTTCGGGATATTGGATTTTCTGGCAAGTAATGCAATACAAATGCTCTCAAGCACACACAAACAGCTCCTGGCCGTTTTGTGCCAAGCATTAGGTAAAGTTTTTACATGGAATCACTTTCTCTGCATGCTCTGTAAGAAGCTGGACCCTAGCCACTGAGGTATCTTGGACCTTAATGCCCACTGATTGCAGTAAGTTAACTGATGAGGGCAGGCAAATCTTCTGCAAACCCAAGTTTGCTGCAGGTGACTAGGAGGTTAAAAGCTGCAGGAGTGCTGCAATTGTGCACAGGTGAGTTATTAAAACAATCAACTCTCTCCTTTGAAGCACTGAACAAAGATGGTGTAAAGGTTGTCACAGTAAACCCTCCAGCTGCACTTTAAATGACTTTAGAACCTAGGAAATAGAGCAGAATGAGTAAAGAACATCTCATGTTAAAAGTCATGTTAAAAAATATGAAACAACTTCAGCTGAGACTGTAGCTTTTAAATGATACCAAAGTCCCTAGAGCTAAATAGCTGAAGCAAGAGGCAGGACTGTTTTGGTATTATGGTCAAGCTGGCTCCAGGACAGGAAGGTAAGACTTGCACAGAAATCCTTGCATTTGTCTGCCCAGCAGTTACTGGGCAGACAGGAACTGGCTGCCAGCCAAGGCTGCCAGCTTGCCCATGCAGGACCACACAGCTTGCACTTCCACAAAGCAGCTGGCTCAGGCCACCCAGCAGTGGGACTGCTCCCTTGGAACTCCAGTGCTATGTGAGTGCAAATTGCTAGAGTGTGACCCATACTTAGAGATTATTTTTGAAAGAGTTAAGCAGTCAGAAACCAAGTGCCACAGCTCACAGGATTATCTTCTGCTTCTGAAAGAAAGCCTGGAAGTTTTTAGACTTGCATATGAACCTGCCACTGTGACCAACTGCCAGTTTTGGAAAACAAATGCTAATTTTAATTCTTGCTCTCTGGATGCTGTCTATGCAGATCAGTCCTGTGCTACCTCTGAGCAATACTAAATAAAGCCATTTTCCTTTTACAACAGGAGCCCTTATCTTCTTTCAGAAATGTTGAATCAGTTTACTTGGTGCTGCTGTTAACTGCACCTGCCTCACTAATGTAGAGAATTTAGTCCAGGTAACATTTTTAAAAGTCCCTTTGCGTTCCTCCCTGTCACTCTACCTTTTTTTCCCCTTCCCTCTTTATGCTTCATCCTAATTATGAAGCTAAATCCACAACTATAATGTAGCAGTAGAATGTTACCTACCACTGGAGGCTTGGCTTGCTTTCTCTGTGTCATTCTCTGATCTTTAAAGTGGCTTCAGGAGCAAGAGAAACCATTTTTTAAAAAAGCAGAAAAGTGTCTCTGGTGTGAAACATTTTTGCCCTTGCAGGTCAATGCTCTTCTCAAGGAAGTCTGATTCTAGATGTAACATAAGACATATTAAATAAACATTTCCGCAGACATACATCCACTCCCTTCGACCTTGACCAAGTAATTTATACCTCTCAGCTGATCCATACAAAATGAGGAAACTAAAGCTCATTTAGCTGCCTCAAAGGGAGGCTTGTAAGGGAGAGTTACATTAACTTGCAAAGCTCCCTAAAGAGGATTACTAAGTACGTGCATGAGGCTGAACTACCTAGGCTACCTAGCTGCTGGGGGGACTTCTAAAGATGTGACATTCCAGTTGATCTAAATATTGAGGACACTCAGTAACAGACAAACTTGGCATGATAGGACAGTTATCCCCCTTCTAATTACTCTGCTAAGCATAGCCAAAAGTAAAATGAAGATCTAGAAAGAGACCCCTAGCTCTGCTGAGATAAAAAATAAACAGAAAATACATTAACAGTCATAATACTTTATTCTTTAATTGTAAACAAACCTTGGTCAGTAACAGAGAAAATCTTTTAATCTGGCAGTATTCAATCCCTTTTTCCTGCTCAAAAATTCAAAGCCCCTTGATAATTGCACTATTTATGACACAAGGTAATTAATCAGGGTCAAAATTCCAGTTCTGCTGGTACAAGAAAGATCCATACCATTCCAGGTTAAGAACATCAAATTACAACAAACACTATATAAAGTGCATCAGGTACAGTGCAAAGAGGTCAGGAAGAAAGGCAGGTATGGAACTGACTGGTCTGCATGGCAAACTCCACTCTCAGGGCTCCCTGCAGCTGAAGGAACTCGAGCAGAACAGGAGGTGTTACAGCAATGCAGATCTGGATACCCACACAGTCAAATCTCCTCCCCATAATCAGAGATTTAAAAATTACTGAAGCCATAGGTAGTGTCACGTTTTAGGATTAGCCTGATGGCTGTAAGCTGATGGAAAGCTAGGTCAGTCTGGCCAAGGAAACAAAAGCTTTCATTAGTACTGCTCACTAATGAGATAATGCAAATCTGTGGTCAGGGGATTGTGAAAGCTACATGTGGTCATTTCTGCTCTAGTGAGCAGAGCAGAGCACCTCCAAAGAGAGGTGTTTGTGTCAGCTCTTGAAACTCTGAAGAAGATGGACCAAATCCTTTCTAACACCATGGAAGTCTGTTCTTTTATTATAGTGAGCTTGGGGATAGTGCAAAACTCTTACTTGACAGTCTCAATCATTTTCTGTACTAAAACTATTCACAATTACATTACACTTCAGAATACCTGTTGTTTTTTGAATGTAAACAACTTTATAACGAGAAAGTGAATTAGTTTTCCTTCTTCTTGTGCTGAAATACATGTAACCAGCAAACACAAATTCTTGTAGAATGCCATGTTTTGGTTTTTTTTGTTTGAAAGTCCTACTACTGTCTACCATATTTCTCATGTCCCAGTATTAGTCACAGAGAAGCAGCTACTTTTTTCAGCATACCTCGAACACAGACATTACACAAAGATTGCTGATTTTTTTCATAAAACCAATTAACCTAACACTTCCAGAGCAAAACCCATCAACACAGGGTATGTTCTATTTGGTGTTCTATTGTACTTGACAGGGACAAATTATCCTGGTAATAAATAAATACATCCCTGTGTGACACCTGTTTAATTCTGCCACAGCTTGCTCTATCTATACTCTTTGCTATACCTGATGAAAAACTGTGGAAGTTTTTTACTCTTAACTGTTCAGTCAAAAAGCTGCATTGCAATGATTTATTGGGTACTACCACAGTAAAGAAAGAGGCACGTGATTTTTCAACTGTTTTAAAGGCTTATTTTCCCTTTGTACTCCCCTTACAGGATATGCCCTTTATAACTTCATTCATCTAGTTGGCACTACCCAAGTGCCACATCTATGGCTCACATCACACAGTGTGACTGGTAAGTACAAACTTGCCATAAAGAATCAGTTCCTACCTTTTCACAGAAACTAAAAAAACTGGGTGCATTGTGCTAGTGGGGACGGGGATAAAAAAGAAGTACCAATGGTTTGTATAGAGGCTTAAAAAAAATTTGAGTTTTAGTCTTTGTAACAGAAGAACTCTCCAATCTTGAAAATTTTACAGGAAACATCACAAAAATTAACTCTCCAATCTTGAAAATTTTACAGGAAACATCACAAAAATTTTATACTCTAGGCTACATTGAGTTAATAAAATTTTTCTGTCCTCTCTACATATCCTCATCTCTATCTGGATTAAAAATACAACATATATTATTAAGTTCAGCGCTTTTCAAAAAATATCAACCCCCCAAAAATTAAAAACCAACAAAACCCAAAAACTAAAGCCGGAAACAGACGTGCTCTCTTCCATACATCTAAATCCTTGCTTGTTCAGTTTGAAACCGCCCCCCTCCCCCATCAAAAAGAGAGCCGAGAAACACCCTGAGGTAGTGACTGTTTGTCAAAATACAGAACTGGCACTTGTAATTTAGTTCCCTTCCTTGCACCAGAGGCACATTAGCAGCATCCATTTGCCACCAACATCAGCCAGCGGAGTTCCATTTTACCTAGAGGCTGCGGAACCAGCCACCTTTGAGCTGTCTCGAAGCCTCCTCCTTCGGCATGACGGCGAACGTCAGTTGCACGTCACTTCCCCGTGCCCTGGGGAAGGCGATTCCTCACCTTGGGCTGGTGCACGGAGAGCCACTGGGCACAGATGGCCTTGACGACGTCGTCGCCGCTGCTCTCGGCCAGCTGCTGCACGTGCTGCACCAGCTGCACGGCCCGGGCCTTCTCCTGCCGCACCGACACCAGGTACGCCGAGCGCAGCTTCTTGCACATCATGTACGCCTGGATCTGAAGCACGACAGGCAGCCACAGCTTGGTCAGAAAGCTGGAGCAAACTAACTGGACAAGCTTAAGCAAGGGAAATACCCAGGTCAGAAGCAGGTCCTATGAGGTAGGAGCGTCATATTGCCAAAGAGAGCATGGCAGGAAGCAGATCCCAGTGAAAAAAGATGGGCAAACAGGTGTGTTTTATTAAGTTTGTGTCTTGTAAACACACCTTTACTGGATGACCATGAACTCAGTATCAGGAATTCTATCTTGAGCATTAATTACAATATCCTCATAGCAAAGAGTCTGAATCTGTCATTTTCTTCACTGCTGGTTCTAGAACAACTCTTATCTTTCAGTGATAGATCTTACAGAAAAGCAGAATTAAAAGCCCATTCTTCAATCTGCCTACGACAGTGAGTTTATCTCTCAGAGCAGACAGAGGGCTGTCACAAATCTTTAGATTTTATTCCCAGCTATGCCACTCAGGATCTACAACAATCCCCAAATGCTGAATCACAGCCACATCCATAAACAGGCATCTACGGTTCACAAATTTATGTGTGACTTCCAGCAGCTTGGCCAGCTGGTATGAAAGCCACCAAAAACATAGAGTAGTTTAGGCTTCATTTCCTCTAAGAAAACAGGTCTATCAGAAGTGGAGAAGTTTTATCATTTAACACTTGATCACCACAGAAATAGTATAATCCTGAAACAATAAGCTGAATGGTCATCATTAGCTGTCTGCCATTAATAAAAAACTTACCTGCACCTATGCAAAAAGTTGAAAAACAAAACCAACAAACTCACCAGTGTGACTTTCTGAAATACTTTTCCTCCCACTCTAACAACTGCCCAGCCCTCACTCTAAGGACTCTCAGGAAACTAAGAGGGATAGTCCCAATTGGTATCTGCATGTCACAGCTTTACAGCCACAAACACCATGGCCTTGAGGAATTCACTGTGATTTGCACAATCAAGGGAGTAGCCTTCAAAAATCTTATTTACATGAGGATGAGAGAGAAGACAGTGAAAAGGAGCCTGCAAGCTGCAGACCAAGACTGGACAGTTTAACTCTTGCTACTGTGCTTTACTTACCTTGTTTTCATCACTGTCCATATCCTGAATCAAATTATCGAGATCCTGTATCCAAAGAGGGAAAAAGGTGTTCACATTTAAAGTGGTAATAGTCTGCAAAACTTTATCCCATCAGGGATCAAACCCCTGTGGACAGGCAGGGCTGCTGAGATTACAGCAGGTGCTTAGACTGCCCCAACTGTGAGGGTTGCAGATGTCAAAAATACAAAAAAAACCCCAAAGTCTTCCCTCTATCCACAGCTTTTCCTACCTGCCATGCCTGGGGAGTATCCCTAGAGAACACTGAACCTGGGAGTCTCTCATGGACATGGCTTGTACTGCATGAAATGAATTTGTAGGTTCCCAGCACCACAGCAGGAGTTACCTCATGGCCCACCCTGACCCAAGGAGTGGACTGCATCCCCTAGCCTAATTAACAGAACTAGTAGAGTGCATCTCCTTCCTTCACTGGGATGGAAAAAACACTGTGGTAGGCAAAGGGAATCAAAAAGGTGGTTCCTAAGGAGGCAGGAGGTTTCTGCCTCCACACATCCTCTGTGTTAGCCAGGGAAGCCTCACTGAAGGGAACACCTCCTGCTGCAATCAGCAGTATTTGGCAGAATCTTGTGAAGCAAATGTTCTGTCCCTGCCATGGGTATCCATTTGGGAAGTGCAGGGTAGGAGTGTGCTATAGCTACTTCTTGTTTCCTCTCAGAGTACCTTGTACAAGGCAAACCATGCACTCCCACCTGCAAACCATGCCCATAATACAGAGTCAGAACATCCAAAGGACTCCCTCAAAGACCAGTAAAGGCACCAGACTTCTGTGCTGTATATACCCTTTTTCCTTCAAAAGGGACACAATGCAGGACAGAATTACCTCAGCAGGAATGTTTTTGAACTCATTGAGACAGTTTAGGATAATGTTATCCCCATCATTTTTTGCTGCCACTCCAGACTCATTGACACACTTCAGGAGCTGCCGGATCTCGCTGTACTTCTGCTGCTTCACCAGCTGCTTGGCCACTTTGCTGTACACTTCTGTAGCCTCCAGCTGGAAGTCCTAGAGGTAGTTGGAACATCAGAGCAACACACTGAATGTTCTCAGCAGGTTTTCTCAGAGGGAGTCTAGACAACTGAGACAATCTCTCCTAAAGACAAAATACCATACCATGCTCCAAAAAGTCAAAGCTGTTTTGGGAGCCTGTTTTTCCACTCACCACTGCTCAGAGTTGACTTAAGGGTTTCCTATAATCAGACTTGTAAAAATCAATCCTGCCTAAGAACAAGAGTGCTGTTACTACCTTCTTTTCAGGACTGGCAAAAAATCAATTTTATTTCTTCTGGCAAAAGATCTTTCCTAGATCCCTATCCAGCTCTTCCTCACTTAGCATGTTCCCACTAGATTTCTCCAGCCCCACCACCAGCAGTCACTCTTTGGATACCCCCAACAGAGGCAATTGACCATCATAAACCACCCACATGAGGGAAGAGATGATAAAAGCTGTGAACTGATCCTGCCATGAATAGGTAAAGAAAAAAAAGGATGGAAATGGAAGTGATGATAGGTGGCTGGACTCGCTGCTCCATTTTGACTGGGGGTACTGGTTGCTGCTGCTGCTAAGAGGTGCTGTTTTTCTAAGGCTCTCCACCTCCCTACAAACAGGAGTTCTGCCTTGAACATCCTGACCTGAAAGAAGGAGCAGGGCCTGCAATATCCATAAATACTCTTTCAGTGTGCCACTTCTGTCCAAAAGTGTTCTGCTCTACTGTCTGTGACTATATGGATGAGAAACACTCAGAAGAGTGTGGAGGCTCATGAGCTGTGCTGACTGATAAGCACTCAACTTCTACCTGGACATGAGGAAGGAGAGGTCCCCAGCGAGAGTTTCCAGGTAATTAGTTTTGCTCTCTCCATCAGGAGAATAAAATAGAGAGAGCCCTGGCCTTATTTATTCACTGTCTTTGCATGACTGTCATGAATTGCAGGGAGCTACCACGTGAGAGGTCTCTACACACATCTATGATTGTGGTTTGCCAGAATTAAGACACTGAAGAAGGTGCACAGCAAAGGAAAAGCTGTACTTAATTCCTTTGTAGGACCCAATCAGTNGGAGGAAAGAGGCTTTCGTTTAAACAATTGCTGCTTTCAGGAGTTACTTGGTAATAATATTGCTTGTTATACCAAGTTTTTCCATACCTGGAGAACTCTAAATGCAATCCCAAACCCCTCCTCAATGTTTTTGCCTTCCAGTATGACCTGAAAAGAGAGGGATAGACAGGTCTGGGAATGCACATTCCTTTTTCATTATGTACAGTTAAATAATATTAATGCAAATCCAGATTATGCCCAGAGGCCAAAAGAAAATGCATTATTTCAACAGAAAACAGTACCATCCCAAGTAGTACAGCAAATTTTAGGGTCTATTGTCACACACTCCTTCCCTGAGGGACACGGGCAATTTATAGATGGAGATGAGCTAAAGTTAAAAATGGTGAGAACAATAACATTATTTGCTTTGCTTCCAAACATAATGGGATGCACAGCCAAAAGGAATATTACTATTTGTATTTTGGATGCTCTGCCTCTGAAAATTCACTTTGAGGAGACTTTGGAGCCCACCAAGTTCTTACATGTTCTCTGCAACTTTGAGGAAAAACATGAATTTTTCATAAATGATGGGTTGCATTCATGCATAACCTGCCCATAAAAAGTGAAGCTGCTCCAACCATCAAATGCTTCAACCTGCATGTCAGGTTATCATTGTTGATGAAAAATAGAGCTATGTTTAAAATAGCAATTAGTACCTTGCAAGCAACATCCATTTTCATGTTATTGTTTCCAAAGAGTGTGGGCAAGGAGGAATCTGTCATTTGAGAGGCTCCTGAGCTCTCACACTGATGCAGGAACTTTGTTACTTCCATCTGTAGATCAACTGTATTGATGTGCCTACATAGTGAAAAAATTCTGACTTTATTTTTTAATAGAGAATGTGTCAATTATTATTTATGTGAACTTACTAATTTCTTCAATATCTTTCAAAAAAAGACATACTTATAAACAATTAGTTGTTTTTTGAGTTTGTCTATTGTGCAAGTCTGCAGCACTATTACTTTTCATATCTGTGCACTTAACATGCATCACAAGCTGAAGCTGAGCAATTATTCACATTCTTTCAAAGAAGCAATCCAGAGAATCTGGATCCTCAAATAAATATCTGTTTCTACTTTTTCACCTCATCACACACATGCCCCTCCAGGCTTAAGTTAAGAATCTAGCCTAAAAAAAAGAAAGACAAAAGCCCCTAAGAAAACCAAGATATAACCCCAAGTACAAGAGAGATCTGGCTAAATTTACACTTTGAGTTTTGAATACAGGAATCCATTTACTTCTGCCACCCATAGCTTGTACACAGTGCAGTGTTTTGACTTAACCCCAGTAGATGGTGAAGGACTACAAATCTGCTTGCTTTTTGGAGAGGAAAGGAAGAGAAAAGGAAAAGAACTTGAGGATTGATGTATAATTGTTTATGCACTGTAGAGTTCTTGTTTGTTTTTTAAATGGAAGGAGAGGAGGGTAGTCTGATACACATACATCTTTTTAGTAGAAACAAATGCCCATTTCCTGGTTTGGATTGTTGGGGGAAAAAGTGATGGAAATCCTATACTTGTAACTACAAAAATGCAGATTTGGGTCAAGACAACCAGTAAGTGTTAGCTAAAGCCAACTTAAATGAAACCAATTAAAAACCCCAAAGTCTAAAGCCTGAATTCCCCTCTCCCAAAACTTAGCTTCTTGTTTACAGATACCTCGACACATCTGTAGCAGACATTTTCTTCCGAAAAGTGAATGCCATTTTTTTCCTTCCTGAACTTCTTGAGACCTCCTGCAGATAGACTTTGAGATGGTCCTTGATCTTTAGCAGCCATGTCTGTTTTCCTCCAAGTTCAGTGTAAGACTTTGCTCCGTGAGTGAAAAATCTAATGCATGTCATGGCAGCACGGACGTGATCCTGGAAGAAATGCACTGACCACTAAGATGGACCACAGGACACTGCCTTCAGTAATCACTGTCTGCTCTAAAGGGCTCACACAGGGCAGGCAATGCTCTGTTTTCTTTAATACAATGTGCCAGATCCATGGCATGGATCAGGTCAGCCTTAGTAAGGTTCAGGCCTTTCTATGTTTTCTAGGACTGTAAAGAAGCAAAAATACCTTTGTCCAGCACGCAGGTTTAGACCAAAGTAAATAACCAAAAGTCTTACAGTATTCAGCATTTCACTGACAGAGATGGCACTGTCTCTCAACTTACCTTCATGAACTGTTGCAGCTCATACAGAATATGGTAATAGTTCTTTCTCTGCAAGTATTTGCAGGCTGCAATCAAGTAGACTCCCCAGCTTTCCAATCCCGGATCAATGGTTTCCAGCAAGTTCTCCAACATATGCAGTTTTCCATTTTCGTAACTTGGAATGAAGATCCCTTCAATAAAGACTTCTGAAGGGGATTCCTACACAAACAGGAAGTAGCTTGAAGCAAAGCTACTGTGGCTTGTTTATTTGCCTTGTGTAATATAAAGGCATATTAAGTGACAGAGATCATAAAATTGATAGGTAATTTAGACTGGAAGGGATTTCTAGGGATTTTTTGTTCAAAATCCCACTCAGAGAATGACTTTCAAGTTAGGTCATGCTGCTCTGGATCTGTCCAGTCAAGTTCTGAGCATGACAAAGTAGAGTGATTCAACAACCTCTCTGTAGCCCTGTTCCCATGTCAAAATATATGCCCCAAAAAAACCCCAAAACAAACCCAAAAACTTTTTTCTTTATATCCAGTTGGAATTTCCCTTGCTCCCAATTGTGTTCACTTGTCTCTTACCCTTTTACTCAGCATATATGAGATAAGCATGCCTCTTTTTTTTGCTATCATCAGCCACTTGGTACCTGAAAGCAGCACACAAATCTCCTCCTGCCTTTTCTTCCAGCAGGAAAAACCTAGCTCTATCACTCTTCTCATATATCAGGGGTTTCAGGCCCCTAGACACTGGTGGCCTTCAATTAGACTTGCTGCACTTTGACAGTGTCTGTTTTGTACTTGGGAACAGGACTGGGCACAGTTGTTCAGATGAAACCTCTCAAGTTGTGACCTGAGGGGGATATCTACTTCCCTTGGCCTTTTGATTGTGGTCTTGCAAACTGCAAGATGTTTAGTCAGAAGCTTAGCACCTTACAGCTTTAGGGGAACAACCCTCTTCACTTGTTTGTATGAATACTACCAGTTCCTTGTCTAAAACTGCCACATCAAATTGTCTGTCTATAGTATTTTCCAAGTCTGCTACTTAAGAAGTGAAATGATATCACCTGCGTTGTGAAAATATGCAACTTTTCTTTAAAAGCAAATTTAAACTGATGTAAAGGATACATTTAAAAAGCTAATTCAATATGCAAATATCTATAAGAGCTCAGAATGATTGATGGTACAATGAGAAAGCAGAGCTGATGAGGCAACTTAGTTTTCTATTAACAAAGCTCATAAGCAGGCAAAGGTAATCGAAGTTAGTGTTTCAAGATGGACATTTCAAATAATAAAAAAATAATCAGTAATTCAAACACAAGCACAGCAACTTAAAAAAGGAAACAAATAAAATGCCACACTCTCACAAGCTGGTGAGAGGTAATGAATTCACATTTTCTTGAGAAGCACCCTTAATGTATTAGTAAGAACCTGGAATAATTTCTAGGTTTAATTGTAGTTTAGCACCAATGTAACTGTTTACTCCAGAATACTTAAATCCTCTTGTATTATAAAGTATTTTTAAGGGAGGGCTGGAAACCACATTTTAGGTTCCCTAGACTTCTGTCCTCTGTATTCCCTGATATTCCCACTGGTTATAGAAGTGCAAACATAGGTGATCTGATTCAACAAACAACACCACACCACAGAGGCACAGGGATAGAGAAGAGTTGTCTAATGTTATCTGCATGTTGGTATGCAAAATTTTCCTTCTCTCTTCTGAACTCTATGACATCAGTCACAGGTTTTCAACTTTATAGATAAAAGACAAAGTGCTGTTAATGCAGGACCTCTATAAAAGAACCAAAATGGCACTTCCTCCTCTCTAGAAATCCCTGTTTCAACACAATGGGGAAGAGAGATTAAACACAAGACCGAAAGGTCAAAGTTCTTTTTGTGTCTCACTGAATTCCTGTCAGTCACTGGATAGTTTGTATCACAACATTTCAGGACCTCAGCAAACTCTTGTGCAGAAAACCACCGAAACACTGCATGATGTTTATTGCTGTTTTTCAAATTTCAGTTATGGGGATGAAAATTGAATTACTCACCTTATTTAACAAGTGAAGCAGTGCTTCTCTCATACAGTCATGCCTCATGTAAAAGCTTATTATTGCCAGATTAGTGCCATAACTATGTAAATAGAACAAGCATTCCTGATAATAGCTGTTGTGTTGAATCTTTCCCTCACACATCATCTCCAGAGACAGACTTCTGGTTCTCAGTGTTGCTTCAAGTTCCCTCAAGGTGGCAAAGTAATCATCGTCCTGCCATTAACACAGAGAGCCAATGATAGGTGATCAGCAAGGGAAAACCTTCTTTTCAGACAGGTCTTGTCACTCAGCCCTGATGCATCTCTGCTACTATTGTTTTTAAAATAGATTTTGCTTTAGAGGGATGAGAATCCAGCAATGCTTTTTCTAAACACTAGACTGGAACCCTGCTATCAACAGAGGTGCTGAATGCTGCTGTAGACAGCATAGCTGTTTCCAAGGACAGGTAGAAGGCTTCCTTAAAAAAAAATTCCAATGTCAACAGCTACTTCAACAACCCAGTTCAATCAGACTTTTCTATTCTCCTAAAATATGTACTTAGTCTTTCACAATCATGATTCTGCAGTTTAATACAAAAAGTGATTTTCTGGTACCTAATCACAATTCCAAACCATTTAATAGTGGTTTTTGATGAGAGGAATGGGAAAGCATTCAGAAGTCTTTGAAATTCTGCAAAGTTATCAGAGCAGAAAAATTGTATCACTGCAGCATCACAAAATACTGCTGGGATTGAGTTCAGCTTCCTTAGACTGTAATAACAGTACATAATCCAGTACAGCCTCTTTTACCTCCACAAAGTATATCCCAATTTGCTATAAAATCCTGTGATCTGGTTCTCAGGCACCACTTCAATGTGATGGAGCAGACATCAAATTTCTGAACAATATTCAGTTTGCAGTACACAAACATGACAAAGGAGAAGAAACACCCTAACACCTGCTATTGTAACATGCATTGCTCTAAGATGTGTCCTAAACCATCATTACTTGGCTTTGCCATAGCCCCTCAGAGCAGACAGAGAAGGTTCTTACTGTGATGAGCACTGGCTTCACTGTGGACTCCAGGTACTGTACCACATCCTGGACCAGCCTTGAACCATGGTTCAGCTGGTTCAGATCCATGGGTGGCTTTAAACATCGGTTAAACTTCTCTCTTGCTGAATTTAAATTTCCAGCTTTAAGGCAAGCCATGCCCCAGGCATGCCATGCTCCACCTGGATCCAATCCAGATTTTGTAGAAACCTAAATTCAAAATCATTTGTTAATACTACAACACAGTCCCAGTCCAGAAAATACAAAAAATGGCTTATCACACAGTCTGTGATTCTGACCTTTCCCTTCCAAACAACTAGAAAACCACATGAAAAACCCATGCTGATTATTTCCATATTTCTGGCACAAAAACCAACTATGAAAACACCCATGATCTCCAAATGTGGAAGTATTTTTTTATTGTACAAGTTTAAAGTACTGTTTATCTGGTAAATTTCAGTTTGTGAGTTCTGAAACAGGACATTTGCACATATGCTTTTCTAAAGCAAATGATTTTTACAGAGCAGAATTCATCAGGTTTCTGGTTTTAAAAAAGGCAACTGAAGATGCCTCACAAACTGCCAAGATATTTTTTATTTCATACAACTTTGCTGATAAAATTTATTCCTGATTTTCTTTAGTAGACCAGCTACTTTTAAACAACTACTTCTATTCAAATATGTCATCTATTCTTGCCATTTATTACTGCTTAACAAATCCTAATACTATTTGTAGTATCATAATCATGTATTTAACAAAGTGCAATGCCATAAAAAACAGGCTTACAAAATCCTGGGAGCTGGAGGAAGGCAAAAAGTGATAAACCACACCAGATGAGCTCTGATGTCTAGATTTGCCAACATGGCTGATTTCCAACTAAATGCTTGGGAAAGGTGCCTTACTAATATCTGCTGTAAGATTACAGACAAATGGAATCCAACATATAAGCTTCAGATAAAGTTCCTTCCCTTCTGAAGCCTGCTCCACAGCAGCACTTTTCCTTCTCAGAAATTTTTTCCAGAAAATTATTTCTTCCACGTTTAGAAACCTAATCTCAGTTTGTAATTGTTTAAATATTGTCCATTTCACACATCACATCTATCTGAATTCAGGAGGGAGGAAAACAAAAGCCATTACAGAACCATTAACACTGACATCCCTCTACTGGGATTACCTCTATAGCTAGTTGATAGTACTCTGCTTCCAAAAGCTGATTTCTCAATCTGGTTACTGCTGCTGGGAGAAGAATCTGATCCAAAGATGGCACCGGACGGTAGGCAGCAGCAACCAAAATATTTAACACATCCACTTTGCTGATGTAGCTAGAGGTTAAACAAATACATACACTTTCACTATTATCAGACATTAAAGAACTTTATGTCAAAGACAAGTCTTAGGACAATGGTTTCTAATCACCAGTACACCAGGTTTCTCTATCTGCCATACTATCCCTTTCAGAGTCTTTGTTATTGTTTGGGGTTTCTTTGCCATGTCCAGTGTAACACGTTGACTGCAGACACCAGCTATATCTTACCAAACCAAAACAGTACATGGGAATTTTCTATATCAGACCTGCCACCTCAAGCTCTGTAGGACAAAATGTGAGGAAGTGTAAAATGTTCATTCTCAGGAAGTTCAGGTTTAAAATCCTGTATTTAAACACAGACTGAAAGCAGATACACAATATCAGAAATATAATATGTACCTGTCTTTGTGAATCATTTCTTCCTAGTCAGAGATTTCTCTCAGCAACTGTTAAGTAGTCATATTATTTGAACTTCTCCTATCTGTACTTTCACAATATTCCTGCATTATGAACTTCTCATTTAAACTGTCCACAGTACAAACATAAAACAACCCTCCCATCTCCACTGCTCAGTGAAAAAAGATAATGCTCTTGACAGTACCTCAATACATCCTAGTGAATATCTGATTAAGTCACAGACCTGTCACAGAGAGCTAGGTCCTGGCTCCTTCCAGCTTTTACAAACATCATTTTAGCACTGAAGAGCAATTGTTTCATGATGTCCATAAGGAGCCCAGCATCCACCTCAGGATTAGTGAGCCCTTGGGACAACTTGCAGCAGTGTTCTATCAGTTGGTGGCCACACACTATGCTGTCACTGTGCAGGCTGAGGATGGCAATACACAAGGAAGAGCTTGGAGCCTGACAATTTGAGAAAAGACAGAGAAATTTAGGTATTGAGGTAGTTCTCCAGGAAACTGCTTATACTGGACTCTCTCCAGACCTCACCTGTTCATAATAAAATTCACTGCGTACAAGTTCATTCTCCTCTTCATTCAGGGAAAAAATCCATTCAAGATCAGTTGCCTTGGGTATTCGTACCACTGTGGAATATTCATTATTAGAAGTTTCTACAGAAAAAAGAAAACACCAGGAAAAATCATAGCCAGGTTTATTGGTTATTGTGCAAAGGACACATAATGCAGAGCATTCCTATCTCTCAAAAAACAGTCCTCTATAATCCTCCCATTGTGCCACTTCCTGCCAGCATCACATGTCCAGCACAGATTACAGAAACAGTTCTTTCCCTCAGCAGGCGGCCAAACTGTACCCAAACTTACTGTCACCATTACCAAAATCTGGTTCCAGTAATGTACTTTCAAATGATTTTTTAATTCTTATGCTACTGGGCATCAAGCACAGCAGCGTTCCCTCTTTAGCTGTCCCTTTTTAGCCTTCCCTCAGGCAATTTATTAAATATTTCTGAGCAGGAAGGAACTGGAAATATGAGAGCTGTGGGTTTCAGATCAAAAGGGAAAATCAAAAACCAGCTGTAAAAGAAAGGATAAATTGACTTAACTGCCTCTATGTTCTTTTCAAAATTCAGATGATTTGTCCATAGAGTCCATGAGCTTTAAGCCAAAAGACTGGGAGAAGATGACCTAACTCCTAATGTTATATTTCCATATAAAATAGTACTGCAGAAAATCAGAGTTCTGATCAAATGATCCAAGAAATATAATTTCTGTGAAAAGTAGTTTTCTTCCCTTCAGATTAAGGAAATAGTTGTTCTGAAATTTGTAACCCAGAATAGTTATAAATCAAATACTGTCTGTCATCTAAGTGTAGCTGAGAGTGCACAAACCCTCTGATGCTCAAGTTTGTGACCGTAGTTCACAAAACAATGGCCAATCTCACAGTGCCAATAAGTGGAGAATAATTAATAATTTGCTACTCTTTCCCCTGATCAGCTCCCTCTGGAAAAAAAAAATTAAAAACTCTCAAATTTAGATTTCACATCCCTTTTTAAAGTGTTGAGTAACTCTAAAACTGTAGGGTGAATTTTGAAAAACCCAAAGCAACCAAATCAAACCTAAACATCTCCCTGCACTTTTCCAAATTGAACTGGAAATTGAATTGGCAAAAATAAACTAGGCTAGGAAATATTTGATAGGCCTTCTTCACAATCCCATCAGATAAGTTAGAAAAGCAAAATAAAACTCTTTCCCTCTTAAATCTGAGGATTGTTCTTATCTACTCTTACTGAATGGATCACATAGGTCCAGTGAAGTGCAGCAATGCTACAAAAAGCTGCATTTCAGCTGTTTCAGTCTTGAAACAAAGGTAGCAGTAAAGCAAACTTCCATCAACACCAGGAGAAAAAAATGCTCAAATAGCCCATCATACTTTAAAAAGGAACAAATAAGGAAAAATATTCTTATTTGCTTTGTAGAACACAAATGCAAATTTTGCACCATCCTTCATGCTTCTGTTATAAGCACTTCAAATAACTGCCTTGTCCTGACAGAATTTCACATCAGTGTAGGAAAATTTTGCAAAATCACCTGAAATACCAAAACCAGTAACTAGCTGCTGAGGAAAAATGGCAGAGGAAAAGGTCAATTAAATTCTGCTATTATTCCTGAAGCTTTATGACACTAGATGTGGAAATTAAGGCACCAAAGAGCAATTATTATATTCACACAAGCAGCACAGGAGATAGAACTCAGGACACAACCAGACCCATCAGAGGGGCCTCATCCTGTGCTACCTCCAGGAAGCATGGGGTATGAAACACCACAGAACACTGCAGTGGTACTCAGAATTGTATTGTCCTGATTTGTAAAAATTCCTACTCACACCACTGGCTCTCACTGACTGTTTCTAGAATGCAAAGTGGATTCTCCAACTCTTTTTCAGTTTCTTTCTTTAACATCCATTCAATACATTTAATACTGGCTCAGAAATCTCTCCTAAGTCTCAGCTTCCATTCACAGAAGTTTGAAATGCTCAATTTCAGCCTGCACGTGCAGTAAGTGATTGATCACTCCTTAGCTGCAACTAGGTGTATCAGCTTCCAGTATCTAACTGCTAATCAGACACTTTAAAAATTGAGGTTTAACATTACTCCATTCCTTACCTTCCTCTTGATCCTGATCTTCTTTTCTGCTGCAATAAAATAACAGAAAGAACCATCATGCCTACTCCAGCACACTGGCAGAAACATGGTTTCAAGGGAGACAATCAGTACAGCCAGCCTCTTCAGAACACTGTTGTGTAAATATCCAACATCTATCCCTACCTGTCCTTTTCAACACACTGCCCTACCCCTAATCCCTTCTGTTTGGAAATCTAAGATCCTGCCTCTGCATTGTTGTATTCCAACTGCATTAATTAATTGGCTCTTAGGCCCTTCTGTAGGAATAGCACTGGTGAACATATCCTAAAAAAGCAGACACTGAGAGAAAGAACTGCCCAGGATCAGGACATGTCAGAGCTAAAATGAAGTCTTTGGTATCCAGGTCTCTGTCCTTAAGATGTAGTTGGGTTTGATATACAAACAGGGTGAGTATAAAAAAACCCAGACAATTAATTAAAACCTGGCAGGTGGCATTCAAGCTCAGTGTTGAACTGCTGGCCTAATCTGGCAGTGTAAGCAACCATTCTGACACAAACTGTTCAGCTGCAAGTGACTGCTTGTTTTCTCCCAGGTTCCTCTTCAGATCTGCACAGAACTGCTCTTTTCCTAGGAAGCCTGCTGATACTGCCATAGTGGATACTGCTATCTGCAGGCTTGATAGGAAAAGGGGAAATGCATCTGAAAGCATGGCTGGAAAGGGGAAATCTTACTCTCTGTGACCCTGTCAAGCCTGCTCAAGGTCACAGAGAGTAACACTCCTTTCAGCTGCACTTTTCACCAGCTGGCCTGTGTACACACAGTCAATTTCAGTCCAATTCTCAGCTGAAAGCAACCACATCATGAAAATCTGTCATCACAGCTGTCCCTTTTATTAAAGGCAGTTTCAAAGCCTACCTAATCAGGAACTTGCTTTTTAATTCCCAAGGGTTCACCGGGCCATAATCAAGGGATTATGGAATAACTAAAACAGTGATATGTTCAGCAGAACTAGTCAACATGCAATATTAATTCAGGAGCCAAGGAACTTTGTCACACTGTAGCAATTTGTGCTATGTTTTGTATCAAAGCATTCAATGCCTAGCTTAGTGATCAATTGATGTCTAAGGAATTACTGATACTTAAAGAATTAAAGAATTTGTTGCCTGGTCCTCCAATGTTCTTTCCAATGTGAAAAGTAAACTGGGCATAAGGAACATTCACTCACCTACCAAACCTGAGAATCCTAACAGCTGAAGTCAAAAAAGCTGATGTTATATTATCCAGATAAATCCAAATGCTTATGTCTCATTCAATTCATGCACTCTGCTGAAAATTGAGGAGAACTAGCATGGAAGGACTTACATGCTTGTGTCTTGCACCAAGCCAGGCATGTTTTCTCTGTTGTAGTAGCTATAGCATTGATCACACACACGAGACAGATTTTCTCTGCAAGCTTCTATTTCCATTTTCTTGGTGGAGCAAGAGCTGCACACCAGCCTGCCACAGCGCCTGCAGTGGTGGCGCCTGTTAAACTGAGCAACAGAGGTCATGGTTGAGCCACAAAGAGAATTTATTGAAGTCCCTTCCTGTATCTCTCTCCACTCATGAGTAAACTTACTCCATTTGAAGAGAGGAAGCACCATGCAGGATAAGGCTTTCAGAATTATACAGCAATTGATTCTCCCTGTTAAAATGCCTGTTTGAAGAAGGCATAGCAAACCCAAAGGCCAGTATTTAAAATATGTTTGCAGCGGCCTTGAGCTTTCTATTACTTAAATTATCCCAGTTTTGATCACAGAGCTAATTAGACCATGTCTTGGAAAAGTTAAAAGCTGCAGACTGTTTTTCTGATACCACTGTAGTAATTTCCACATTCAAAAGCAACAGATACTTTTGAGAAAACACTACTGTTTCTAAGCAGTGGAAGATAACAGATTGCCAGCACACCTGCAAAATTAAAAATTAATCTTCTCCCTTAGAGCACTGCTCAAGTACTCTGTGAAAAAAAAGGTTCTAGAAAAGTGTAACCAACAGCAAAGATTTACATTTTCTATACTTGTAATATGAATCACAGTGATCACGTTGTTTCTTGCCAGCACAGTCAACTAGACAGCCTTTTGGAATATTAATACTGCTGTTGTTACACAGTTTGGAGATCTCATAGCTGTCTTTTCTCTGATGATCAGATTTCCTCTTTAGGCTCTCCACACAACTCTGCACGGAGCTAACTGTTGCCAGTCCCTTCGACCACTCTAAAAAGAAACCAGTGGTTAAACACCAAAGGACTGGTAATTTTGCTGGGCTTATAGTGATGCAGACAAACCTGCTAAGGTAGCTCAGGTCTTTCAGGAAACAGACTATGAGGAAGTGCTCATATTAAGGTCACAGTTCTAGGAATGCCTGTACTTCATTTTTGCTCCTTACCATAGTAAAGCGTTCAGTTTTGCAAACCATACATATAGTTTCAGTGTCATCAGGTATCCATTGCTGCTTTGGTGGTGGCTTCTCAGGAGGCACAAATTCTTGAGGAAACAAGTTCTGCTGCAGACTTCTGTCTCTGGGACTTGCAGATATGGTTACACCTTAAAATGAGCCAAGCCAAGAAAAACATGGAATGGGATTTAAGCTGTTTATAATAGAGTCTCAAGTACCGGAAAACACTATAGACACAATGAGGCTGTAAGATCTTTCTGCCCCACAAGCTGACTACTACCATTATCTTTCAGCTAGGCATGGCAGAATAACATTGTGTAAGGAATATATATGCTTTGTATATTGTATTTATATAACTTGTCAACATCTGTTCTTGAATCACATGCAGAGACTTGGAGGAAGTAAAAAAAATACCACTGTCATTAGATACCAAAAAGCACTTCATGTAAGCTGAAAGAGTCTTCATTCCAGGAATACAGAACCAGGAAATAGTTCAGATACACTAAACTGTAGNATATTGTATTTATATAACTTGTCAACATCTGTTCTTGTATCACAAGCAGAGACTTGGAGGAAGTAAAAAAATACCACTGTCATTAGATACCAAAAAGCACTTCATGTAAGCTGAAAGAGTCTTCATTCCAGGAATACAGAACCAGGAAATAGTTCAGATACACTAAACTGTAGATCAGGATATCATTCTGCAGTTCTAGTTCAGGTCATCACTTGCTGAGAATCAGCGTGCTTGGAGGTCTGAGGATATTCTTTGTTAGTCCTTCCCTGAGAGCACACACAGACTGTGCATCTCTAGCACAGTTGCTGAACAGAACCTACAGAAGAATTTCTGGTTGTTTCTTAGCTACAAATATTCTCCTGTTTTGGCTTAAATTAGTTAGTTTCCATTTTTTTTGTATCTGAGGACAGTGAGTGGAGCCTCTCAGACAATACAAGATGTGCTATTTCTCTCAGGTCACAAGAGGGATCCTAGGAAAAAAAATTCAAGGACCAAAAAATTCAAGGACCATAGAACGGCACACGCAGTGAATGAACTGGGGGAAAATGCCTGGGAGGGGCTGATCTCTGCTGGAGAATGGGTCGGGCACTGGTCAGCAGGTGGTGGGCAACTGTATTATACAGCACGTGTTTTTCTTGGGTTTTCTTCTTCTTTCTCTTTTTCTTATCTCCCTTTTCATCATCGTAATTATTATTATATTTTATTTGATTTCAGTTACTAAAGTGTTCTTACCTCAACCCACAGGTTTTACCCTTTTCCAAATCTCCTCTACATCCCACATGTGAAGGGGCTGGTGGGGGAATGATCAAGCAGCTGTGGTTGCTGCTAAGGTTAAACCCCAACAGGAAGCAAGGTCTTAACCTTACCAGTAAAGCTGACAGGAGAGAGGTCTGATGATCCTGATTTAGACAATGCTTCACACTCCTGATTGAGACTTTCTTGGATACGTATCAGAGAATCTAGGACAAAGGAAAGAAAGGAAAAAAAAAATCAGATGACAATACTGGCCAATACATCTATCTGTTTTCAAGAAGATTAGAGAAATCCATTCACAGGAGTACATAAGAATGTCAGCACAAAACAGGACTGCCTATGTAATTACAAATTACTGTTTGCATGCAAATTAGGCCACAGCAATTAATACAAAACTGTATAAAATTCAATTACTTACAAAACAAAAAAAGGGATCCTTATCAAAGCAATGGAGTAATGATAGGTATAGGAATTATACAGCAGAGATGTGAAAACAATTGGTTAACACAAGATGCTCATGGCAAATATTAAATACTCCACATTGCAGTGGAAGAAACATACATACCTGCTAAGCTATAGATCATTTGGCAGGAAAAGATAGATAAGTCTGATGCTTTTATGTTAGCAAGAGTTGCACCTTTAAATCACAAAATTAAGTCAACTCTTGGATACTGGCATAATGCAAATTGGTACCATTTCAGCAGGTATAAATAGATAGGTAGAGAACCATAGGGTTTTATACAGTGACACCAAAACTGGCGTGGATCTGCAGCGCCCTCTGCTGTTCCAGTTCTAAAACCCTAAAAGAAGCCAAGTGCATGAGACTCAAAGACAACACAGATGAGAAGGGATTGGCAAACCACAAAGGGGAACCATAATGAGATTGTCGAACAGAACTACAAGTCTAGAAAAGGAATAGGACTTTGGTAGGAGGAAATACAAACCTCAACAACAAACAACAGAGAAAAGTCTGAGAAACTTTTGAAGCTGTTGGTCCTTGAAAACACCTATTTACATGAAAGGTGAAGACTTCAACAACACATTCTGGCCTAGAGGGAGACTGGAAGCACATATCTAAAAAATGTTATGGCACAATTGCTCAAATTATTTTGGCCCTTTCCCAAATGAAAAATAGAATTCTGATAGACAGTTACCTGATTTCTTTTCTTTTAATGTGAAAGGGAAGTTGAGAGCTTTTTCTGCATACTTGGAAAGCAAATTGTCAATGTCTTCTACAGAAAAACCAATTTCCTGCCCAGCTAAGAGCTGGTGCAGTGTCTGCACAGCAACAGCTACCCAGTCCACCTTCATATTCATGAGGAGCTGTTCCAGCATGAGCAGTGGCTTTGAGGAGAGGTGGCAATAGTTAACACGGGAAAGCTCAGGCAGAGTCAGCAGCACCTGAGACACAGGAAAAAAAAAAGTATCATAAAATGACACACCTTCAAATCTGTGTTCCCGTGAGATTAAAGACAAGAAACCAGAGCAATAACTTATGCAGAAAATGGAATGACAGGTGCAGGTCAAAAAAAGGAGGTGGGGCTTCTCAGACCAATTCCTACTTCTTTTGCAGAATTACTTAGCTTCCCCTTTCCACTCTATAAAACACTGCCTCATTTCAGACGATATGGAAGAATGGAAAACCTTATGGGACCCTGTGATGAGTATGTTGTAGCAGAGTACTGCACATTCTCTTATTAAAATAAGCTTATAAAAAGCATGTTAGCCCAATCCTTATCCTTCCATCATTTGAGGAAATGTTAAGAGGAGAAAATAAGAGCAATTCTCCTCTAGATGGACAGTTAATATGGACACTTTTCAAATTAAGTCATGTCTTCAGAAGGAACAAGTAAGGAAACGGGCAGCCCTGTTGTGGCACATACTGGAGCAAGCTGCTGTTTACAGTCCTACACCACAACAGACATTACCAAAAGCACTGTATTTTGTTTACATGTAATGCATTCAACTAAGATAATCTGCTAATTAATGCATCTATTCCCAGCTGAGCACAGAACCTGAGTGACTTCTGGAGAGGCAGTGGCCATCCAGAAAGAGGAGTGATACTCTCCACCTGTGGGAGGCACTTAGGAGAAACATGAAGTCACACACCACCATATGGGTGGGCATACATAGGACACCTGGTGTTACTGACACAGAGTAAGCTGATGATACTTTCTTCTTCACTTGGGACAAAGATAGCAACTGTTCTGACAAGCTCCACAATTTCATTTTATTCTATCCTATCCTCTTTCAGCCTTTGTGTTCCTCCACTCCCCACAGCTCAAGCACAAGACTGCTTTGTTCATTTTGGGAGCTACAACCACCATAATACTGAACTGCAATAATGGAGAAGGGGAAGATAAGCTTTAAGCCATCTCTAACTTTGCTTTGGATCCTGACACTCAGGATCTTAGACCTGATGTGGTGAGAATATTTTGGAAAAACCTACAGGATTTTTATATTATGGAAATATTATGCATTGCAAAATTACTTATACAGTTATTTCTTGCTGTTAATCTCTCCATGCAGGGGTTTTCCTGACCTTTGATCCTATATAGAGCGCCTGGATTTCGTTCCGGCGTGCTGTTGTCAGACTGGCGTAGAAGTGAGCTGTGAGGTAATCAGCCAAGAAGTGAGAGGCTGCCAAGCTTGGATGCTGGTCAAGGGACTGCTCACTGATGGCAAGGCAAACACCAGGGTCTTCGATTCTTTGTAAAAGCTACAAAACCAAGCAAAACACAGTGAAACCCGACAACATTCCTGGAAGGAAGCCCTCTGTCCATGACAGTTTATTACCCTACAGTGTTCCAGCAAATTCACTCTCTTAAGTGACAGCTCCATCTTTATTAAAACCAAAGAAGTTCACACCACTAATTTGGGCACTGAAGCACAACTGACCAATTAATGTAATTAGTTTTATTCCTGATTCTTCTGCTTAAGCAGCACTGATATGCTTCATTATGATTTTTCTAATGGAAGGAGCCTTGTATTTCCATGTAAGTTACATTTATGCTATTAGGTCTAAGAACTAAATTGCCAAGCTGGATTTTTACTTAAGCAGAACAGGGGAGAGCTAGGATCCCAAAAGCTTATCTAAGCAAATGGCATCTCCTAAGGGTGGAAACAAAAGAGACCATGAAAACACACGCAGTAAAGGCAGGGCAAACAGCTGTCAACTTATTTGATCTGTGAGTATGAGGCTGAGAGTGTCTTGCTATTACCTGCAATGCCTTTTCCATGTCTCCCATCTCCAGTAAGTGGAGAAGGTGCTCACGGTGAAGGTCAATCAAGTCTTCTCTTGGGACAGGATACAAGTGTCCCCATTCCTCACACAACTCATAATCCTAAAGAAATTTAAAAAAAAAAGTAAAAATAAAAGGACAAACTTTACCCTCCCTGATAAAGTTGTTTCTCCCAAATAAAATAATTATGCTGCCAAGGGAAGATGACAGTCAATTTTGGCAGTCACAGCCTGCATTTAAAATACCTTGTTTACCTTACATAAACAAGTGAGTTTTTCAGAAAGACACTTAAACCCAGCCAGATTTACAATATTAGCATTTACCTAATAATCATATCTGTATTATGACTATAGTCATACTATTTTAAAATCTTCAAAATGGTAAAAGAAAAGAACAGGTTATATCTCAGAGTAAGAGCTATAATTAAAACTTACGAATTATTACCTACATGTAAATCTTGATACTAAACACAGATCTCTGTATGTTTCTGTAGCACAGAGCTGAGTAAAGGAATCCTTCCTGCCAAGGTAATCTCCACTGATCATTGTTTCAAGACCTATTCCAAGGAATTCATTTACTCAAAGTTTAATGCATTCTAATTCAACAAAATTCACATGATAATGTCTAACCTTTGCTTTCAGAATGATATTCATGACAGCCTGAGGGTCATCAGTGCAGGCTTTTTTCAGATCCTGCCAGTCATTCCACAATGGTTCATTTTGCACATTCAAAATCTGAAAAAGTTAATATAGAGTAGCACAAATTTTAGAATTTTAATTTATGGCAATCAACAGCCTAAGAAAACAGCTGAGCTGATCACATCAAGAGCTGCTTCATAGAATGAAAATGTCAAAAAGGAGACCCATATATATCCATAGCCCTTTTCAGGGATGATGTAATGCCCTTGCACTCCAAAAAAAAAGGCCACAATTTTCACAGAAGTGAGTCTATAAAGCACATTTATAAGGGAAGGTTTTTGAAAGATTAGATGGTAATAATTAGGGATGTAAAACCACACTTTTACTGCAGACATGGCTGGCACTAACAGAGAGACAAGTGAGCTGTCAGTTAGCATAACTCTCACCAGACAGAACTCAACAGGGATGGCTCCTTTCTTTGCTGTTGGGCTTTTCGGTCCTTTTTTGTCTGACTTAACCTGGGGATCTAAACTACCCTGCAGTTAGAAGAACTGACTGCAATACAAACTTGCTCCTTGGACCACATGTCTTGTACCATCTGCATCTCTCAAACTTATAAATTATTAACTGCCATGGAAAGCTTCCAGAGGCTCTAGAATTTGTATAGAATGGAAAAAACTTTGCAAAACAATCAGACTCACACAAAT
>VZTR01000967.1:40300-62621 GCA_013400775.1 Chaetops frenatus | reverse complement strand
AAAAAAAGTTTAAGGAAAAAAAGACTGACTTAATTCTTTTTACCTTCAGCAGCTGCACAACTCAGCACAGCATCCTTCACATTGACCACTTCCTCCACATCCTGACTGTACAGATCCAAGACTTTCAGAGCTCTGTCCCAATCCTTTCCTGCAAGAGCTTGTTCAAAGACTCCTGTTAATACTTTAACAGCTGTGGTGGAATGTAATCCGAGGAGAACCAGGGACATGTATGTCTTGCCAGAGAAGACAGTGGCCAAACTGCTGCCTTCCTCTTGATTCTGAAGTGGGTCAAACATAGTAAGAAGAAATCGTTCCAATACTGGGAACTCCCTCAACAATGCCTCACACTCCTTGGAAATCTGTTCCAAGCTTAAGGGCACCTCCCGTTTGCCCCGAAATTCCATCCAAGACAAACCTGATTTGTGAATTTTCTGTGTATTAGATGCACTTAGACATGCCACTGTAGCCATCAGCTTTGATTGAGACTTCAGGAAGTCCAGGGAGGAGGCAGTCAGTGTGTGCTGGCTCAAGTCATTCAGAGAGGATGAGGCCTGAGTGGAGATATCCTCACAGGTCACTGCAGAATTGTGAATAAGTATTTCAACATCTGGCAGGCAGTGGGAGGCACACTGGTGTGTCAGGTTGCTGATGTTTGTCAGAAGAGATTTTGCCTGGCTGTTTTGCCTTGCACTGCACAAGGACAGTGGTTCACAGCAAGAGTTAACAATGACTTGCTGCACATTCAAGTTCAACTCTTCTTTAGCCAAGAGAGAAGAAAGTCTGTAGGATTGAAAACAGAACATATAAAAGGTACTTTACAATTACATATTTTCATAAATCTTCCAAATGCTTTAAGAACACAAGCTCCCTAATATTCTTCACAGGTATATACACAAGAGGGTTACATATACTATTTTAACTCAGAGTTTATGCTGCCATTCCTTTACAGAAAAGGAATTTACTCCTCAAACATCGACTTTTACCTAAATGCAAGCTACTAAAATAGTTCACCATTAGCACTCATCTTTTTAAAAGCTACCTCATCAAATCAGACAGTTTCCATGCCTACCTGATTTAGCAGTTGCAATGGAAGGAGTATAGATTATCCAGTTTCCCTGCTGACTAGGGCAAGAGTCATGCTCAGTATTCTTAATAAGACCTACTGGCCTATTTTACTGTATTACATTGACAAGCTGCAAGTGCACTCTTCTGAACTGTCACACAGTTTAAAAAAAATTCCACATAATTTCAGTCTCACTTCACAACAGATAGTAATTGTTAAAAAATATGGAGCCAGTGTTTGTTTTCCCAATCAAAAATCTTAAGGTTGATGGAAAAGGCACTGACTAAGTGGGATTGGTCCTCCCTGCACACAAATCCTTGCAGCATCAAGTGATCTGCTGATAGGACACACAGCAGGCTGTACTACCTGTGATAAATAGCCAGAGAACTTTATAATGGCTGAGGTATGAAGTCACCAACACCAAAATAACCTACAGGAGTATGTAATCTGAAAATCACTGACCTCTCAGGATGGACTTGTCTCTCAAAAACAAGCTGGGAAAGCAGCTGAGATGGACTCTGTTGTAACAGGATGAAAGGGTTTGCCACTTTCACTTCTGCAGATGCATCTTAGGAAAAAAACCACCAGAATATTTATTATAATACAAACACACTAGCTGAATACACTAACCAACTTTTATTTTAGGATATAGATTTTAAGGCCCTGAGTCTAAACCTCTTTGACTAAATTCAGTGTTCTAAATTCACATTAGAGTGATAAAATCCAGAGTAAATTGCATTTGTGATTATGATATGCCTCTCAGTCTTGACACCATACATTATGTTGGACTGATTACCAAAACAGGTAGAGATTCTCCAGCCTTTAAGCAAGATCTAGGTTAAAACAGTTTAGCAACTCCACTTCAAACTTTCACCAAAATATATATTTGTGGTGAGAAGCAGAAAACATGCAGAATTAATTTCTGGTGAGTCTCTGGATGTAGATTAGTGGGCCCATGCTCTACCAAAGTCAGTTAGCAAGGGCAGAGGGAACTCACAGGCGTACAGGTGCTTCTACAAGAGGAGTGAAACCCTGGCCACTACTGCTGAGAAGCATTTGCATCCACTACTGAGTTATGTCAAGCAACTTTGGACACATTCTCCTAAGTTTACCTTTTCCTTTCATCTTCCAATAAAATAACATTTTCCCCAAACTCACCCAGCCATTGAATATTTTTGTGCAATTTTTGGCTTTGGCAGTTAGCCAGGGAGGACTAAATCAAATCCACGCAGAAGTTATGGTTGGCATGGCAGTGACCTGAGCTGAACCAGCACATCTGTAAACTGATCTTTGTCCTTTTTTCTTATCCTGCTGGGAAGGTATTCCCTGAAATCAGTACTGTGGTATTTTACATTAGTGCAGCTCAATTAGTGTCAACTTTAAAACACAGATAAGCATTTTTACTCCTAGCACAGTGAATTATTCTGCTCTTCTGACAGCTTTATGTGCTGACAGTACATTCCTTTTCAAGGACCACCAACATCTGCTGATTCTATAAAACAATTCTGCCTGGTTACCTCTGCATGGCATTCTACATACCCTTTTCTTATCCCTGTGCAGCAGCAGGGTGCTTGCTGCCTCTAAGGGAGCTGTAAATTATACAGTAAGCTGATCCACTGGATGCAAAAATCAATTTCACCTTACAGGGGGTAGTGCTAAGAATTTTTGTATGTCTAGAGCTGTTTGTTTGTCTCCACACCAAGTGGAGCGCAGAGTCTGGGTCAGTAGTTAGCATTCCTGTTCTCATTTTCCCACTGACATCAGCTATTTTTATGTGAGCTGTGGGTGGCCTAGGTGTTACAAAATATTAAAAAAATGTAATAATCAGTTGAAATCAAAAGACCTGACATGCACAGGTAGTAGGCACGTCTGGCAAGGAACCATTTTTGCACAATTGCTTTCCAGAATTAGGCCAGACTACACAGTCTGAGTATCTTCACCTAGGCTCAGACTTTGCAGCAGAAACCCCTTACCTAGGTCTGCATTTAGGCTTCGTAACACCACAGCAGCCAGCGTAGTTATGTAGTCAAGGAAGGCCTTCACAAAGTTTGTTGGCACGTTTTTCTCTGGCATGGTTTGGGTATGCTGGTCAAGAGTTCTCAGCAGGAGCTGTGTTTGGTTCCAAACCAGGTGCTTCTCCAGCTCCACTGGTTTGAGAGAGCCCTGCTCCACCAAGGTGCCAAGCAGACTTCCTTTAGAGTCTGGTTTAAGAGAAAAGATGCACATCCAGGATTCAAGGATTAAATATCAAGAAGAAAGGAGGCAAGGGGGTTGGGGAGATAAAAAAGAAATGCTTTAGCTTTATTTCCTCTCTGCAATTATAGATCTCAGTATAAGCATTATAATTTAGTTGGAAGCAAGGGAAATTTTCACAGCAGAATAAAACTGTAGTTCACCTAAACTGGTAACCATGGCTGTGACAAGTTAGAACTATATTAATGCAGACCTAAAATATATCTAGTTCTGTGTCCTTAACATTTATTCTAAAACACAGGTGTTGACCAATCCTTGAGCTCCGTAACATTTAGCTCTTAGAACTCTTCTACATTTTTGCTCATTAAATAGTTAAGGAACACCAAAAAGCCATTTAGAAATTTGGTGAAAAGAAGGGAAACACCAGTGCTACATAATGAAGAGAACTGTAACAAAAACCAGCTGTGGAAAAGATGAGATGTTTTATGAGAGTCCTATGAAAATTGGAAGGTATTATGATATTACAAAGGTTTTCTTTTAAGTTTATCTCCATTTTGTTATTAAAAAAAAGAGAAAAAAGCAAGAGTAAGAATACATCTAATAATCTATAAGGTGCCGTATTAAAATACACTTAAAAGATTTCCTTGCTAGGACTGCATAGAAATAGGACAAATAACTTCTCTGACAAGTTCAGAATTTTAGCTGTGAAAACAAATGTAAGAATTATGGATAAATTTACCCTTTGCATTTATGATTTTTAAAATATTTATTTTTGCATATGTCAAAGAGCATTCCACTGGGTTTATTGCTGTCTGAAAAAGCCAAAGCAAAAATTCAGATCCATTTATCAGTCAATCTTCACGTTCACAAAAATAACTCACCCACAGAACGTTCAACACACGTCAGTGCTTTTAGGATATGATCCAGGTTTTGTGATAAAACAATTTCATTAGTAATACTTTCTTCAGTCAAGGTGGGGTAGCAAGCTTGCAGAAGGTCTACGATACTGCATCGAAAATGACTCCCTATTATCTCATCTGACATCTCTACAAAGAAGGAGAAAGAAACAGCAACTATAACAAATAGACAAGCATTTTTGCACAGAAGAAGGCCCACAAAACCAGAAGTGTATTACATTACAGAAAATCAGAGCATTTCAGATTATTCAGAATTGAGCTCACATCATGTCCCCCTCACCTTTTTTGTTATAAATACTAAACTTAAAAATGGAAAGTTCAAATTTGCATTGCAACAGAAGACAAGAATTTGATTTAAGCACATTTCAACAGGAAGTCTTATCAGCAAAGCATACTACCTGGTTTGGATTGACCTTGTGATGTGCAGGAATAGTTGAGAATTTTACTTATTTGCTGTAGAACTGCTGGAAAACCCTTTACACCTTCAGAGTGCATTAAAACAAAGTCAGGTCGGTGGCCTGGAACAGTCATTGTGCAAAGGGAGACAAAATCAAAGTTAGGAGTGGAAAAAAGAGACACTAACATGAAAGTAGAAAATGAGATTTACTCAAGACTTGGGTGTTAGCACAAAATGCAGCACAGAGAGGCACTTTCTGTTCCCAGGCCCATGCTGATAAACATAAAAATCAAAAGCCTACCCCGAGTTTCAAGGCTGCTGTAGAGCCTTCTTTCTGCTGTCTCCAGAAGCTGTTTGCATGTCTTCCAAAGATGGCACTGAGTACAAGCTAGGTCAAATGCTGCCATTGCTGAAGGACTGAGGTCCTCAAGGACTTCTCGCAGAGGATCTGTATGCTCCAGCTGGATGTTCCTGATCCAGAAGTTTTCTTGAAGAGTAGGGGCAAGACTTCCAGAAGTTGCAAGCAATTTATCAGTAACATCCGAGATGGAATAAAATACCATTCCTACACGTGTCATCAAAAACACACAAGCACTGGTTAACAGCATAATTAGATCAGATCCTGTAAAGGGTAACTATTTTTTAATCCTTATAGCAAATAATTCCATTGAGGTCCTGCCTCATGGACTCAAGTACCTGGGCATCAACAGTAAATTTCAGCATTTGTAGTCTAACTCAAAGAACCACCACTTACCCATCTGAACAAACAGTGCACTCATTCTGACAGAATTCAAGTTGCTTTCTCCCATTTTTCACTTCCCCCCAACCCTTTGTGAAAACTCAAAAAGCCCAATCCTGAGAACTCAAAAAGCCCAGTCCTTACCAGCTGCTGCTGCATTCCCGATAGCTTGCAGTGTTGAACGGCCACTGCCAGATTTCCTGATGCCTCCAGTGCCATCTGATGCTTGATTCTCAATATTGTGCTCCACTCTTGCCATTTCTTGTACTGCCTCTTGGTAACGCTCCATGAAAACCAATTCACCATAGCAAGGGGAAGTCTCCAGATTAAACATCAAAGCCACCTTTCAAAAATAACCACAGATGTCATTACACAGCATGTCAAATTAAGTTTTCAAAGGTCAAAGAGCTTAGTGGGGGGCTTTAGAGGAGACAAAGGAATAAAATAAAACAGATACCTTAACTAAAAAATGTCCCCACAGACACAACAGGCTGAAATGGTGGGGTTTTCTCCCACAGAGTTTTAAGGGCCTAGAAAAAAAGGCCCTCGGAGATGTTTTTCAACTGTTACTATAAAGTTTACCTATTATTTGCTGCAGGGCTAGGGCTGAATTGATTTTCAAAACCCATACCTTTCAGAATGACTCTTCATAATTTCAATACACTATTGAAATATAGTGTATATAGAGATATCCATCAAGTTTGCCCTCCAAAGTAAACTATTTCAAATAAATTCTTATTAAGCAAAGAAGACCTTCTTGAAATTTAAACACACAGTAGCTAAGCAGAGTTATGCAGGTTCCTATTATGAAACCAACAACAGAACACAAACCAAGCTTGAATGCTTTATCATTGTTGATACTGAAAATCAAGGCAACAAAGCAAAACAAAATGCCTCTTTGGCTCTGTAAGTATGCCTATCTGAAACTCAGCTAGGTCACAGCTTTTTACAGAAGATCCAATCACATTGATACACCTCAAGATTTTTTTTTCAGAGCTCAAAAGCCACACAGAGAAAGGTATGCACAGCTGTGAGGGAGCAAAGAACGACAAACATGCAGACTGTCAATTTTCAAGTCTTTCTGCCTGTTTTCAATACCACAAATTTAGCCTCAAAACATACCTTCTTCAAATGAATGCAATCACTGCTTTGGGTAAGGAACACCTTTGCATGCTTCTGCCAGGGTTACAAGTGGAAGAGTGCCATGGTTTGAAAAACTGATTAAATAAAGCAGTTCAGATGCTGCTTCCTCATGAAACTTCACTTGAGCTTTTTGTGTTCTTCAGTCAGTTGAAACACTATGCTTGACTAGCTCTCATCAAGCATTTGCAAGCTTTGAGAACCCAGGTGTTGAGAAAACATTTTTATATAACAAGGCAGAAAAAACCCTGCATCCATGGGATGTTGGTTTGGAATATCTTTGTTCCTTCCACTTGCTTCTACTTCTGAAGCGATTCTTTTGCTTGGAAGCCCCATGTTTGCTAAATGCAGAAGAAGCAGGAATTTCATTCAAAAATCGAAATACACGCATCTTATTTACCTGGTGGGCTTCCACAAAGTTTCCTCTCAAAACACAAGACACTAACAGTGATTCTGGTGGGGAAAGCATCATAGGAATGAGGGAGTTCTGCTGCTGTGGTCTTGCCCTGCTTTCCAAATCACTCAAGCCAGACACACTACTGGTACTTCCCTCTGCAAGGCAGAATTAATCAGTATACTATTAGGGAAAACACATTTCACCAAATAACAGCCACCTATCTGATAACAGCATTTCACATATTTAACAAAAATATAGGAGCAGAGTTGTAAGCAAGTTTTAGGGTAAAGAGGTCAACATAAACACCCAGTTAAAAATTCTCATAACATTTCACTATTTGGTCAGAACTTGCAGTTTGGATCTCATCTCAGTGTAACACTGTTGAGCAGCTACATAACATGTACACAGTGCTAGGCACTGGTTCAATATGGATAAAGGGAGAAGTCTAAAGCATCTGACCTAATAAATCAATCCAGCATGCCTAAGCAAGTCTTAGCTTACATGACTATTGGTTCATTAGCCTTTTTGATGGTTTGCAGGTCACTACATTCCATACTGTTTCCTGCAAGCCAAAGATATCAAGAAAAATCTAATTCTCTTATTCCAGAAGAAGGCACATGTACTATTCTGACTAGAAAAGGGTCATCCAAAAATGGGAGCTCTGAGAAGCAAAAAGATGTAATGCTGTCCTGCACACAGCAGTAATTCACATTAACTAGTCAAGCAAATTCTTTATCATGAACATTGAAAAGACAGAGAAATACCACTTTCATGGCTTAATACCTGAGGTACTGGTGCTTAGCTCGCTACTTGTACTTTCTAATGATGGACTGGAAGTTCCCTCTTTCCCATCTAAAATGGAAACAAATCAAAAGCAGCACATTAAATGCACTTTTACTATGGAAGGTTAATATAACTTACTGCAAATAACAGGTTAGGCAACCTCAAGGGATCTTCAAGAGTATCTCATAAATAAGCCACCACTGACATCTATGATAAATGCAAAAAATGCTGATTTGAAGAAAATGCTTGGCTAGAGACTATGTTGAGGCATCCCATCAGTGACTCATGTCAGGCACTTCAAAGCTTCTTATTTTTGGAACATGCAACTCCAAAACCAGACATGCCTTTCAAAGGCTAAATAGAAAAAAGGTGAGGGACACAACTTTCTCCTAAGGCTGCCAATTTATGCCACAAAGTCCTGTTAATATTGCAATAGGAATGAAAACATACCAAACAGTCATAGAACATAGTGGAGAAAGGGAAAAATTAGTACTGTAGTTAAAGTTCTCCTCTGCCCCAAATCAGACTATGTATGGAAGGCGTGATTTGTGTAGATGAGCTTTAGAAAACAACTTGAATCCAAGTGGAACTGGAGTAAGATATTTCAAACTACTTAGAAAACTAAAGGAAATAAATCTAGTTCTCTACCCCTAGACCATGAAATCTAATTGCATTCAGCTATGAGCTCAGCAAAATTATGCATATTCCAGAAGTGTCTTCTCCAAGTAACTTTTTCAACCCACCTGTCTTGTACTTCCGATATCTACTTCGTTTCTTAAAGGTGGAGCACCTGATTAAAGAGCAATATCTCCTGGAGGCTGCAAGCTGATGCTCTGTGAAATATTTAAACAAAAACATTACCAAAGAGCTTTGCAGGGGCAGACTGGAGAAACAGTTGAACACAAGTTTGAAAACTTGCAGTGTTTAAGGTCCAGACTGCCCAGTCTTTCTTGGGGCTTGGAGCTTACATGGTCTGAGATACACAATAAGCTACACGTGATACAAGACAAAGACTCCTAGCAGCAGGGCTAACAAGTTATGGGCTATGGAGAAGGGTGGGAAGCAGGTTCCTGAGTGTGTTGTTCTACCTACTTCAATACTCATCCAGAATAATACAACTTCCTCTGATACATGTTCCTAACATGTTTCCAGACTAGGCTAAATCAACACTGTGCATGAACAAGCTGAGACTATTTGACTTTCACTGGATCTAACACCACCACGTCCCCTCATACCACTGCAGTGTGACTTGTGACAAAGGGGTGGGACAAAGGCAAACAGAAGCAGTGCATCCACAAAGGGGAGGGAAAAGAAAAAAAACCCCAAACTTCTGATTAGAATAGAGCTCACTTCTGTTGGAAAATGGTGCAAGAACCAGGTGATCTCCAAGTAGGTCACTCTCCCAGTATCTGCCAAAATGTGCTCCCTCAGTAAGTTGCTCAGGGAATTTAGTCTTGAGATCACTGTCTGGACAGCTGTAATACACCAGAAAGTGCCAAAGCCTACCTGCATTTCTGTTACTCATCACCACCTTGTATCGCCAGTGAGCTTCAGAAAGGTATTTGGAAAACTGTAACACACGACTTCCAAAGGCATCTCTGCTTGCAGAAAGATTCAAGCACTCCACAAGCTCCAGCTCTTCACGAAGCACATTACTGGAGTCCCATGGGAGAGAATTCTGAATTTCTTCCAGGTGGTTGAGAAGCAATGTGAGGAAGGCCTCCATAGCTACATCATCCACTAAAAACCCAGTAACACCACTGGTGAAGTGTTTCAGATCCAGGTAGCTTGGCTTAGAGGTTTCACAGCTTTTGCCATCTAACATGGAGTCACAAAGATTTTGGCTATCTGTGTGAACTATTTGTGCAGCCAGCAGAGGATTCTCTGATTTTCTTTCAGCCTCTATTAGGTGTTGTGGACTTTGTGAGGTGGAAGACCACGGACTGGCACTGCCTTCTACACTCAGAGTAGCACTCTTCTTGTCAAGGTCTTCATCCTCTGCATAGTCCTCAGGTAGAGAAGTCTCAGTATAGAGGTCATTATAGGAAACAAAAAGCAAGGAGAAAATATTCTCCAAAACCTCCAGGCGCAGAGGAATGGGAACACTCCTTAAGAACTGCTGACACTTCACAATGTACTGAGGAAATACTGAAGAGCAATCTGTACAATTAAAAACAAAAATAAAGAATAATTACTACATTTTTCAGGAATTCCTCACTCCAACTTGTGCCTTTTAAGAAAATCCCAGAAGAGGGAACTAGTTCAGTGGCTCAGACCCAATCATTCCTCCAAAAACCACATAAATATATGTCCAACATTTTACATTCAGAAAGGTAGTGTGTCTCCTCCCTCTGAGCAATGCCAATTATCACTTTGTTCAATGATGTGCAAATTCAGATTACACCCACTCTAGCCATTAAATCAGTTTCAGCTCTGGGAAATCATAAGCTCTGACAAAATGATCCCTGTCACTACCATCCAATATCTAGTATCACTTCCTTTTTGCACTATTGTTTTTGTACAATTACCTTAAATGTTTTAAAACAAGGCCGGTAGCTTATTCATACCTATTATTACTAAAGATAACAACACCTCAATGAAGTACCATCATATTTGCCTGCAAAGCATCCATAGCCTGCTGAATAAAACACCATATGTACACAGGGTGCAACATTATCCCAATACTAAGTTATAATTCAGAGCCCAGCAACTGGATGGAGAAGTGCACGTTACTGAACCTGAGAAAGGAGGCAAATCACCTGCTGGTTCTCCAAGAGTTGCATCCTCAGGGATATCACCAAGAAGGCTGTGTACACAATCCTTGCACTTGGCATGCCTGTGGGAACTCACACAGAGAGCATAGATTGCATACTTCATGGCACAGAACGCTCGGAAGAGTGCCAGGTTGCGCTGCTGACTCAGGGTGTTGGGGAGTGTGGCTGCTGTGGAGGGAAATCAGGGCAGTGAGGGGGAAGGAGGTAGATAAGAAAACAAGTTAATTTTTTCTCCTGCAGCTCCTGCACAGCAGTATTTATCCAGTCTTTCTTCTGCAGTGTCATTTTTGTCTCAGCTTTGATCTATCTCACTGTTACTTTTGGAAAAAAAGCCCAAACAACCCAACCCACAACAGATGAGCACAGAAAAGCCAGGCCTGGATCCCCCTCTAAAAAGGAAATTTTCTGTGACCTTGTGTAACAGGACCTACATACATACATATAGCATGGAATGACCAAAATCACTCATAACGACTCTCATTAGCAGTGTGTGGTTAAGCTATACTGCTGCATTTACAACAGAGGGGCAAATCCTGTTTCATTTCAGTATCTTAGAATTTTGTGTTCTAGTACACAGTAGATAAGTAGGGAAACAGTGTAGACACGCTAAGACTGTGAATCTCTTCAGATTTATACTAATAAATAGATATCATGGTTGATTCACAGTGGCTGACACAACAGATCAAATTCAATCTGCAACTGATTGAAGAAGTACAGTCCCACAGTTTCCTTCACACATTTATGATAAAGGCCAGCTAGAGAAGTACTGCATTCACTTCTCCTCCCCTTTGGTTTGTTTTTTTTTTTGAGCAAAGGCATCACATGCCAGAGACATGATCCCTTCTTACTACAACAGAACAGCAGAGCTGCAAATTGTAAAAATCACATCGCCATCGTCATCCCCTTCACCCAGGAATACAATATAGTGTCATATATTCTGTTATGCTAAGTTTAGATGAATTATCCATCTACTGTAAAAAGGTTAAAAGAATCCCACAATAAAGAAAGAAACAAAAAAACCCCGACAACCACACAGGGTGTTAAATTAGTGCTTGGAATCCATTGTCCTGTACTCTTGTACAAGTGATAGATTGTTGTACAAGTGATAGATCCTGTTGTCATGCAAGGAAAGCATTAGCCATGTTGGTTTTTTTTATACAAAGCACTGGTACAAAGCACTATATACTGACAATGTCCACATCCAAATTCTGGGACTGAACAGAATTACCTAACCTAAAAACTGTTTCAGTACTGTCCTCCATGAAGTTTGAGCACGGTTGCAAAGAAAAGCACCAGTCTGAACTCTTGTGAAAACTACAGAGCAGACAAGGTGAAAGGATTGAGAGCACAAACAGTTGTAAACAGTTATTCCCTATCACTGCCATTCTAAACAGCAACAATGATGGAAAATACAATGTAGACAGCAGAGAGAACTGAGGAGACATCCAATATGAATCCTTTGCAGAACTCACATGGCCATAGAAATTCTACTGTTGCCCAGCAGCTCTACACTAACATGTGAACACCCAAATAGCTCTCGATTCCACTGTCTTAAGAGGACTTTAGGCAGGTAAAGCCAGAGATATCAATCCTCTGAGATTGATACAATCCTCTGGAAATGAGAAATAGTTAGCTGGAGATATTATAAGACAAATATTAGTAATCAAAAGTAAGCTTATTTCACTTTTGCCTCACACGTGGAAAGACCTGGATGCAGTGTATGTGTGTCAGTATTTGTACCTAAACCAATCCTTTCCCTTGTGTCAATGCTGAAGAACAATCCTTCAAGTAATAGCATTGTTTTTCCTATGCCAGAAACACTAACATCCTCTTCTTGAATACTGTAACTCATGAGAAAATTGCTGCTCACCATGACTCATCAAAACCAGTGTTATGCACGGCCTGAGCTCAGCTGTCTAGCAGTACCAGTGCTCTGGTTTCACTACTGCAGCTGGCAGATGGGTACCAAAGAGAAAGGGGATGGGAGGAAGCTTGTGGGGTGACAGGAGGCAAAGGCCTGTTAACACTGCTACGGCTGACAAAACAGAAGTTTATGACTCCTCTCTTCCCTTTAAAGCTCAAACCAGATTATTTTAAAGGAGATTCTATTAAGCTGTGTTTATAGAATCATCTGGATTCTGCAATAATTTCTGGATTGAAAAGAGAAGGAGGACTTGTCTTCCATGAATTATTTCCATAAATTTATGCAACATGAAAAAAAAGAGAAACCGCAGCTAGAGTTATTTTGCTACAGTCACGCAGTTCCCAGAAGATATGATGGGACTGCCTCTTCCTGTTTTTGAAAGGTTTTGACAGAATTTAAGCAGAAAATAATTAAAATGTAAGAACTGATTAAAAAACCCCACAACACCAGCAAAAACAAAACAATTTCAGAAAGCAGGACACGGAAAATAAAGATCTACACAGTCTCAATTCCTACATTTTTTAAGATTATTCAAGGCAAGTGTCATGATAATTTTAACACCTAAACCTGTAAAAGTAGGAATTGAAACCAACATCACAACAGCATGATATTGAAGGAGAGAAACCTGCTTCCCACTAGGCAATCTGGAAAAACCTGTGCAAGATCCATGACTCAGAGTTCTCTATGAAACCCAGGTTGAAATTACACAAGTCCAAATTCACAAATGTAAAAGAAATATTTAGAAAATAAATACTGTGGCTCCTCAGGTTCTAGTACATGCAGAAAAACAGAGCTTCTGTATCATTATTAAGAGGCCCTATCAGAAAAGAGCTTTAAAATTGCAGCAGTTGAACCTGGACATAGGCTGCAATCAAAAGAGTGTCCAAAGAGAGTCACTTTTAAGTGATCCAATGTGTTTAGTAGTTGCAGGTATTTTAGGGACTCAACTGGAACATGTGAAGATGAGAAAAGTGAGGCAGGAGTGATGTAAACACAGGCTGTAGCCAAGCCTTACTGATTTAAGTACTAGATTTAAATTTGGTAACAGTTAATATTAGAATAAAAAAAACCCACTTCCTGTATCTTTCAAAAATGAAGATGTTGTAATACAAGATATTGTAAATTTCATTTGGTTTTGCTCTTTGATTTTCAATTAAAGTGCACTGAAATACAAACCATAAACTTCCTTTCCAAACTAAAGGTATTATACAGTACAGAAGTTACAATGAGCAGCACATATCACGAGCATGTGCAAAGTCTTGTTACCATTTTCAAAGATCTCTCCTTGTGAGATCAAAGAGATCCCACAACCCCTTCTTAAAAGATCATTTACTCCCCAGGTTTCTAAAATAATTTCCATGTGCTCTCTAGATTTCTGCCACAAAACAGCTGGTAACTGCTATCTTCCACAATTACAGAAGCAGGTCAAGAGAACAAATCCTGGCAGAAGTACTGAGCATATATACTCAATGGATTGTGAGTTTCCTGTGTTCTCACAACCCTGCACAATTACCCTGCATCTGCTGGTCTCTAGCAGGAACTTTTTGAAGAAGCTCAATAACATCATCTTCATTCAGTGTCAGAAGATTGGTGAGATGATGCAGAGAGTACACGGCAGTGTGGCAATCCAGGCTGTGCAAGTGTTGCAAAAGAACCTTCCTTGGGACAGTAATACTGCAAGAGAGAACAAAGAAGTGGCACAGATTTATGTCTCAGCCACATTTAAAGATGTAACTCCCACTCTACTTCTGATTGAACCAAACTACTGCAATTCAAAGCCAAGAGCATAACTGCAGCCCATGAGAAATTTCAAGAGCTTGTATATACAGTCACCATTAGATGATTAGCCAAGAAAATAATACCTTCTCTATTTGCATGCATAAGCTGACTTAACAGGAAGATTGGGCAACATAGTTTGGAAAAAGTTCTTCGGATCATTTTACCTGTTTTGCTGCATACACCATTCAAGAACTTCCACATGAGCCCACAGCCCATCACAAAAATCTTTCAATACTGAATCATTGCAGAGATCCTAAATGGAAAGACAAGTAAAAGAATCTCTTTACCACAAATCCCCCCAGCCAGACAGCAGAACCAAATTTGTCTCACACATGCATGTTCCCAAGACTTTTTAACCTAGATAATAAATTTCAAATACAGACAATCACCAGATTTATTACAAAGCCAGCAAAGGTGGGCTATTCTGACAGAACATAAAAGTCAATCAGCCTCTCCTTGACACATCTACAGATCATGGAAAGGTGGCTACATCCCTTTTCAAGAACAGCTTATAAAATGCAAATTAATGCTTTCTAATCTCTAGAATTAATCATGTACTAGAAAGAGGACATACTGGATAGCAGATGGTTATTCTCCTTTCCCATGTGCTTTTCTACTACAGATGACTGCCTGCTAAAATCAGATCTTAGAGTTCAACTTTGCAGAAGCTATTGAATAGACTTTGGGTGTATTACCAATAGATAGTAACTCCCTTAAGGCAATACCAGCTTAGGTTTGCACTGTGACCCAGAGGTACACAGCACCTCTGACATCTAAGCCAGCCAGCAGGCATCATCTGAAGTGCAACTACACCTCCAGAGCTGGAACCCTGTCTGTTTTGCACAGATGAATATTGCCCCCAAACAATGTGGATCTTCTGCTCACAGCTCTTGCCATTTACCATTTCACTCTGAGAACGAGTAAGGGGAATTTCCAAGCTACCCAGTTGTTGAACTCAGGCCTGAATTAGTCACCGTCCAAGGATGACTCACTGGAGGAAATTACATCAAAGAGAGATGCCCCAGCTCTTCTCAAAACTAATCAACAACCATTGCTGTCTTTTCTCTCACATTAACAGCAGAGGCTGTCTATGAGTTTATGCAAGAGAAACTTTCAGAGTCTCCTTTGCAGTCATACTCCCTTCACAGCCAAGGAATAAGAAGAAAGGCAAGTGTCCCCTAATGTCACCTACATATGACAGTAATATCTTAGCTTTTTAAATTCCATTTTGAGGAAGATTGACATTCTCACTGAAAACCCCCTGACTTTACTTGTTTTAGCAAACAAATTGCATTATCTGGGCTCAGACTGGGATACTGCCATTTGCTTTCTGCTGATTTACCTGAGTTTTGTGTAGAGTCCACAGCAATGCCTTTGCTGATTCCAAACTTTGACAATGAGTCCATCCTAACAACACCAAGAGGCGGCTAAGGGGGTTGAATTCTCTCCTCAACAAGCTCTTCAGGCCCGAGTAGTCTTCTCTTTTTAGTAAAGCTAATGCAGTCACCTAGAAAATAAAAGGAAGAAATATTAATTTTTCTAAAATGTGAAGACCTATAATGCCTGGCAGACTATGTAAGCAGGTAACCACTTCAATATGAGCTTCACTAAAATAGTCAAGTTCTGTATCTGGAACTTCCCTAAACCTATATTGTCCAAGCCATCAGGATACTCAATAAAGTAAAGTTGTCTTGAGGAAGAAAACATAATTTCAAATGTTTACTACAGAGCCAACTCACACTCCACTCTATATTATCATTGCATTCCTTCTATTGATTATGTCTCTGCCAAGGGCATAATGTAAAAGACTTCTAAAAGCACATTACATAAAAGTTGAAATATGTACAACCTTAAAAACACACTTTAACAGTGACCACCTGCCTGTATTCTATTTCTTCTATGTTAATACATAAAAATCAATTAATTCAAAACAGACTACTTTCACCATAAATTTTACCATGCAAACTAGTCTCACTGCCCCAAGTCTACCAGCATCAGAAAGCAGTAAGTTCAAGGTCATGAGGTAAATGGTGTATCCAACAAAATTACAAGCAGAAAATGAGACTTCTTAAACCCTGAAGATTCAATCTTCCATCTACATGCAGACGAGCTTTTCCAAAAATCTCACCAGCAATTTTATGTTCTCACTGTTACCTCCTTGTTCCTATTAATCATCACCCCTGGCAAACACTATTTGAATACAAAATGCTTCTGTGCACCACTGAGATATGTTCAACACAGGGACTGACTTTAGCCTCCGCTGGGTTTCCCTGTTAATGACTTTATGGCTGTACCAGAATCTGTTCCAGAAAGTGCTTGCTGCTGCTCAAGCAGTAGAAATAGGCTGTCTTCCAAGAAGGTGCTTCTTCAGGATCTGAGAACAAACACATCACAGTTCGCTCTGTACCCAGCTGCTCAGATGAACCTAAAAATATCACAAGAAGATTACCTTCCAGTAGAGAGGGGTACCTTTGAGAGAAGCATTACTGCTATTATTTTAAACTGAGAAACACTAATTTTTTTCCTCAAGCACTAACCAGCTGTTACATGTTACCAACTGACTCCTTGACATTGTTACTGGGTAAGAGTAAGATCACAAAGAAATTTGATAGAGGTCAGATAGAAAACCAGAAAAACTATACCAACAATCATTGACATAGCAAAAGCCTGCTCTGCACACAAGTTGTTTGTATCAGCTCAGGTCACAGTACCTGACTTTCTTTAGCCATGCACACCTTACCTGTGAGTTGCATGAATTCTCACTTGTGCTCAAGACACTGTGCTACTTTGCAGGGTCTTAGCAAAGACTTATCCAGCACTAGAACTTCTCAGATCTGTGCAAAGTGAGACACAAACTACTCCCAGTGAGAGTGAATGTATGTGGATCTCCATTTCTTTTCCCCCATGAGGAAGCATTAGCTGTAGTTATCATCACAATTTCTAGAGCCTGCCACACCAGCCTGAGCTTCCCTTCAGCAAGCCCTGAGTAAAGGGAGAAGTGACTGATACAACCTCAGTGGACAGAAATGAACAAAACAGGGCAGGCATTCTAGCTTTTCCCTCCTTGCCACTTTACTGAGTAGGTCATGGGCATCACTTGCCATTCAGCTTCAGCTGAGATCCTCACAGAATCACGGAATATGCTGAGCTGAAGGGACCCATCAGGATCATTGAGTTACAACTAGATGTACCAGTCACAGGGAGCTAGACAGAGGCTATGAAGCCATGGTTGGTACAAAACCAACAGCTGGGCTCTGGCAAGTAAGCAGGTAATCAAAGTGCATCTTCTCTCCTGCTGGGGTATCAGCCCACTCCACAGCTCCTTCCACTTCCAGAAGTTTTCTTTTCTAGTATTAAGGAGCTTGAACATTTTGGGATTACTGAGGAGATTGAACTGTCACTGGCCAGAAATGGAACATACTCCAACACAGACAACCCCGAGTTGGAGGCGAACAAGTAAAAACTGTATATATATAGAGTGTCAAACTAGTTACAAGCAAGATTTTCATCAAGAGAAACGCTGAGCAGATTAAAGGAGAGCACAACAAGGGGTGGTAGTGATCAAAAAACACAGCAAAGACTGCAGAAATGCAGGGGAGAGAGCCAGTGTTCCTATGCCAATTCCTTGCTTTAAAGATCATTTTAATATCATTTTTCTAAAGACTCCAGGGTTTGTTAAGGCACCTTAGCAAGAACATTGCCTGACTTCTTGATTACTTGTCTGTTTAATGCCTTAATGGTTTTGTTAAACAGGAGATTAGTACCAAGCAAAATATGAAACAAACCTTTTTGTATTGATTTTGACAACAAAAACTTTTCTCTTGTTCTTTCCGTGTGAACACTGCTATAGAGGTTTAGCAGGCCATGGCTCTGTTTCCTCAGCATACAGTTTAGCAGCTTCTCTTCCCTCAGTGGGCTCCCCTCAGCCCAGCATACATCCAAGAGCTCTCTGAATAAGTGCTTTATTTCATCTGCTTGATGCTCCACCTCAAAAGTCACTATACTGAGAGCAGCATAAATTGTATCTACTAGTTCTCTTTGATCTAGTTCAGCTGAAAGCTCAGAACTGCTCTGAAGCCTCTGCAGAGATTTCAAGGAGTCACAAAGAAACTCCACAAAGATGTTTTGTAGAGAGCGATATTGCTGGAGTGAGGAGCAGTGTGTGCCTTGTTCCCCCCGGAAAAACTCCAGCAGGGCTTTTGCCCTCTGCGGAGCCCGCAGCAAAAGCTTCCGGAGAGCTGAAACAACGTCCAAGCTGAATTTGTGAGAACAGTCATCTCTTCTGCTGTCTGTGATGTGCTTGCTCTGTGTGCACTCAAATGCTTCAAACAGTTCCTGGTAGGGAAATAATAAAAGAGTAAGCCTTTTAGACTACATTAATATACAAAATGAATTATTTTAAAAAATAGAAGAAACTTGAAAGCAAGCAGATAAATCAATTTGGAAACACCATACTACCTAAGAAATCCATTAATAATGGTCCACCTTGTCCAATATCTTTCCTAGAAGAGTGGATATGCCTGAATATGTAATGAAATACAAAGAGTCCTGTAAAACACAAGTACACTATAAAGACCACGTACAAGCAAGGAAGCATAGCAGTCCCTATGGGATGGCTGAAGCACTGCCATATTCTACCTCTAAGCAATATACTGATGTAACTCGATCTTCGTAGGGCGCTAAAAGCATAATAATTACTGGGGGTTTTTTTTCATCCTACTTTTCCAGATTTGTACCATCTATCTACCAACTACATCATCCTCATCAATTTCTCAAATCTGATTAAAACTGGTCAACAGATCCAGAAGCCACCTCACAGACTTTTCTCAAACAAAAATTTTTCTACCTATCAGAAGCAAACCTACAATTTCAGAACTGGGAAGGGGAAAACAAACGAACAAAAAATCCCAATTAGCTCACCCAATAGGCATTGGGAAGGTGAGGGACTAGCTAGTTGAATTGCACTTAAGCAGCACTTTTGACACTTCTGGAATGATGTGAGTGCTGCCCTTGGCCCAAAGAGACATCTCAGAGATTACATAGGGGAGAGGTGGTTGGTGTGCACAAAGAATGAGAATAGAGAGCAAGTTCACAATACCCTTTTTTTTGTTGTTTGCTGGATCAAAATGCAACTCTACCAACCAAAGTGCCTCTGACAGAAATTGTGACAAAGATATGAGGTTGCTGAATCTCATGTTTCTGTGCAACACTGTTGCCAACAGTGTGGACAATGGTGGAATCATTCATGACCTTGGAGGTGTGATGGTAACATGCACAGACTTCATTATTCATAAAAAGACTTCAAGCAGATTTATTTTAATCAACATTTAAGTTCACCTTGCTTGTTTTCATCCTGTAATTGCTAATTCTATATCCTTAGTGAAATATTGAACAACTTTCCCTAAGCTGAAATAGCCTCTGAATATAGTAAGTTTTCATTTTCCTCTTGCCTAGAAGATTAATAACATATTAACATCTCAGGCAGTTAGCAGGAAGCATTAACTTTGATCTGATGAAGCTGGGCACACTGCAGAACAAGAGGAAATAGGGCATAGAAGCAGCTCACCTTTAGGACTTCCTCAGAGACATCCTTCTGTAGTTCTTCCAAAAACAATAAAAATTCAGTTTCTCTCTGAAGAACAACTGGAACAGTTTTCTGAAACCATATAAGAATGGGAAATACATTAGTCAATGAAACTTTTATTTATATTAGTATATAAACCTAACCACAGCTAATTCATTAACATTTTGAGGCAGACTGAAATATCTCTCTTAAGTAACCTAATCCTCAATTAAAGGCTGTTCCAGTCAGGTTCTGCTCTCACACCAGTTCATTTTATTTATCCATATATCTGGAAATAGAGACAAATGTCACCTCGTCAAGAATCACAAAACCATAGATTCCTCAGAATGTAAAGAAAAAATGCAAGTCTCAGTAGTGACAAGGAAAAATGAATTTTAAAAAGAAGTATGCACATCCCTCACCATCTACAGCTTATAAAGAATTGTCTGATGCCTGAGCTATTTCATCTTTAATGTAAGAGAGGTGCTACACAAATGCAGATGGCAATACACTCATGCTTTCCATTTATATGAATGTGTAAAGCTAAAATGTTAACTTCTAATATCTTTATAAAAACCCAAAAAACAGTTTTTCTCGTCAGTGTGAATATTACAGTTCTTTCCTGATAAATTTGTTAAATGCAAAAGCAGTGCATGTCTCCAGATACCTCGAGAACTTAATTCCATGAAACATGGGAAAGCCTACATTTAAAAAAGCAACTAGGGAGACATTCTGCACTTGAAAGGCAGATGTCAGAGCTATCAAGTGCATTTGGAAGTCAACCAGATGCTTCTGTACCTGATTCCTGGCAAGCCATTTTTCCAGCACAAGAAGCCAAAGCCATGCAGTTTTCCATGGGGTAGAATTCTGTCCCCATCTACAAAAGCAAGAAGCATATACAGTGGATTATACAAGGTTGTCTCCATCTCCAAGATCCATGAAAACACTGTCAGAGATCATTTTGATTTTGCATTTCTTTGAGTAAGATAAAAACAAGGACAAAGGGAAAAAAAGCAAAGGAACCGGAATATTGGTGTTCTTGCACATCAACTCAGTGATTTCTGCTGCACAAATAACTGCTTTTAGATTGGCCAAATACTAGGAGCAGAGTTCCTCAAAACAAAGAAATCTAGTTCTGGTCCAAAGTTCAGTCTGTGTAGCTCCCTTTGAGCACTGCACTTCAGCAGATTTCGTTGAAATGTGACCACTTACCAAACACTGCTATTTCCTGTTCTGCCTATTTCTACCAAAAAAATGAAACTAAGTTTCAGGTCACAGAACCCCAAATGCAGCTCTATATTCAAATTAAAAGTGAAGCAATGTACTAATTAAACAAAGAATCCTTCTCATTTCCATCAGCTTTTCATGTGCTCCAAGTACTTCAACATCCCAAAGCCTACACAGTTAGGAATATATTAATTACTTACATTCATTTCACTCATTAAAGGGACTAGGAAAAGGAGAAAGAACAATATAGTTTCTCGTCCTTTAAAAATCTCAGCACTACTAACTAAAGCCTTTCAATGTGATAGCCCAGCTACCAAAGATCAAAAGATTGAAAATTCTTATGTCTCACGTGGCTGTTAGCAATATTCATCTAACCACGAGAACACCTTCCTCCAGACTCCTTCAGCGGCTGTCTGTGTAAACTGTTTCTCAGAACCTCTACTGAAATGTTACACAAACTTTAATGTGAAGAAGTATGATCATCTGATTAGACAGGGGAATACCAATGTTCCCTGAAGTGCTAGAAAGTCACCCTTCATTTGCGCCTAACTGAAAAGCAGAGATAAAAACTAACCGAGATTGAGTAAAACCGATGCCATTCCAAAATGTAGTGTCAGAGACACAAGAAATCAACAGCATAATTCGAACTTTTTAGAATTGCAGTTTTAGGAATTAGGAGACTTTTCAAGAGTTGGAAACAAGAGAACGTTTTAAATAAGTGCACTGCTGATCTTGGTGGTTCCATTTCTAAATTAACCGAAGCTCAGTGTCAAAGGAATGTAATTTCAAGCGATAGTCCTTTCCCTCCAGTAAAATCTAACAAAATTAGTCCTGAAATACTTCCAAGTAGTTTTAAGCTTGTACGAATCACCATGCCAGCTACGTAAATGAACACAACCCGCTATCTCGGTGGGATGGGCAGCCTGCTAGGTTCTTGATCAGTGATAAGACATCAAAGTTGAGATAACAGCATCACAAGACACCTCAGCACTGAAGTGATTGAACTTCACTGATTCTACCTGTCTCCCACAGCCAACACTAAGCTAATTGCTCCTCCCCATTTCACACTCAAGCCTCCGGAACCAGAGCAGTACCTTACTTACCTTACCCCCACGGGACAAGCTACCAGAGCCCGAAGAATTGCCTCCACCTTCCCGGGGCCGTCCCCGTGCCACTGGCTCAGCTGGGGCACGCAGGCCTGTGCAAGCTCCCAGTGCCCACGCCGTACGCACTCACAGAAAAACCCGAAGAGACGCTCCAGAGAGTCCGCTTCTTCGTTCCCAAAAGAATGCATCTTCCCAGGACGAGGGGGTGACCCGGCACGGGGTGGCACACACGAAGGCGATGCCGCGCTGCCCGGCGGGGCAGGGCGCGGCCGCGGAGGCGCTGGGCTCTACAGCACCGCCCCGGCGCCGCCGCCCCGCG